>CAUYRH010013987.1:0-19277 GCA_963574655.1 Perodicticus potto
ACAACGCCCGGCCATTTTTTGGTTGCAGCCGTCGTTGTTTGGTGAGCCCAGGCTGGATTCGAACCCGCCAGCTCAGATGTACGTGGCTGGTGCCTCAGCCCGTTGAGCCACAGGCAGGGAGCCAGACCTTTCATGTTTTGAGGGTTTGAAAGAAAAGTTGCTGCTTGGCGCCTGTGGCTCAACGGGCTAAGGCGCCAGCCATGTACACCTGAGCGGGCGGGTTTGAATCCAGCCTGGGCTCACCAAACAACGACGGCTGCAACCAAACAATGGCCGGGCGTTGTGACGGGCGCCTGTAGTCCCAGCTACTTGGGAGGCAGAGGCAGGAGACTCGCTTGAGCCCAGGAATTGGAGGTTGCTGTGAGCTGTGATGTCACAGCACTCTATCCAGGGTGACAGCTTGAGGATCTGTCTCAAAAAAAAAAAAAAAAAGAAAGAAAGAAAGAAAGAAAAGTTGCTAGGCCATCGACCAATATCCTCAGCGAGGAGAGGCCCTGGGCTCTGCATCCCTTGGGTGGGGTGTCAGATCCAGTGGTTCAGGACAGACCACGCCTGGGGTGTCAGTTATGTGAACTGGAGAGACTGAGAGCTACAATCTCTCAGGACTAACTAAGCAGGGAGTCCCTGAGTGTCCCCATCCTCCTGGCACAGAACACTCTGGCTTTTGCAGCAATCCAGAAGTCACCAGAAAAAGCAAATCAAGCAGAGACCAGCAGCATCCCAGGTCTAACTGTGCAGGACTGAGTTTCAGCATGATTCCGGTGAAGCCCTGGATGCAGTGGCCACTCAGACCTCAGGGCTCTCCAAAGGACGTGCTACTCCCCCACAACCTGTAGAAGCTCTGAGTGTCTTTTTATTTCACTTTGGTTTTAATTATTGTTTAGTTTTATTTCTGAAATTCGAAGGCTAGGAGGTTCTCAAGCAAGGAGATGCTTGATTTCTCTCCAGCTCCTTGGATGTTCCAGTGAGTCAAGGAAAAGCCATGACATTCTTGTACCATGATTTTTGATGTTTACACAATTTTAAGTGCCATTTCCCCAGGTTTGTTTGTGTTTTGGTCTCCCCTTTCCCTATGATTCAGGTCAGAAAAATTAACAAGGTAATAATGGACACAGGGGAAATGATTCTGAACCTTGAGATCTAACATTCCTATAGGGTTTTATTTTATGTGCCAGTAAAATCTATGTAGCTTCTCATTTTAATCTTCCCAACACCCCACAATCATTTTATGATTATGCCCATTTTTTTTTTTTTTGAGACAGAGTCTCACTATGTTGCCCTCGGTAGAGTGCCATAGCGCCACAGCTCACAGCAACCTCACACCCTTGGCCTTAAACAATTCTCTTGTCTCAGCCTCCCAAGTAGCTGGGACTGCAGGCGTCTGCCACAAGGCCTGGCTATTTTTTGGTTGTAGTTGTCATTGTTGTTCGGCAGGCCCAGGCTGGATTCAAACCTGCAAGCTCCAGTGTATGTGACTGGCACCCTAGCTGCTGAGCTACGGGCACTGAGCCAATTATGCCCATTTTATAGATGGAGAAATAGGCTCATCTATACGCCCAAGGTTATATGACTTGACCAAAGACACATAGCTAGGAGGTGGTGAAAACTAGGACTCAAGCCCAGATAATGTGACTTTAGCTCTTGCTGCGAATCTCTCGTGCCTTTATGATTCTTACCTTGTATTACCTGTTATGTCGTCAATCAATTTGAGTAGTCACTTTAGATGACTTCAATCATCTGTGGTTGACAAAAAGAAACGGGACAGGGTCTGGCCCAGGAACAGCTCTGTGACGCAGACTCAGGATGGCTCCCGTCTCCAACTGCTGCCTCTGAGCCTGTAGCCTGCTGAGTCCACTTCCAGCCCAGTGAGCTAGACCACCTCCAGCTCTCACAAAGGCAGAGGGAGAGGGAGAAACAGTGTAGTAAAATCAAACTGTGCAATTACAAGAAGAAGAAACAAAGCTATTTTAATGTGCAACTTTTTCAAGTTTCAATTAATTTCAAGTTGGCTTCCAATATGTACCTGCCTTAATTCTGAATAATCCATTATACAATTTTGTGAGAGAGCAACATCAGTTTGAGGATCTCTGTAATTTATGAAACAGTCTCATTTTCCCCTCTTTTGAAAATTAGGACGACATTTACCCATGTCTAGTTTTCTGGGGTTGTTCATTCTCCTCAGGCTCTCTCCATTCATTCATTCAACCAATCATTCATTCATTCATTCACTCAACACATTTACTAAGCACCTGCTGTATTCCAAACACCATACCAGGTACCAGGGGTCAGACATAGTCAGCCACTCTGCTTTCCCATCATCTTGGGGGTGCCCAGGGACGCATTTTTTCCAGGTTTGAACTCATTATGGGGCCGCTACCTCCCTGCCCCTGGCCTCGGGGGCACTCTGCCCATAGGTCCACTTGGGGCAGGAGGAAGATCCTTCATCAGGAGCAAAACAGCTGTAAAGTCTGCTGCACCAGGAACAGCCCTGTCCTTGTGCTCCAGATATGTCTCTACTGTCCTCTTGCTATTCTTTGCATTCACGGCGAGCTTTTGGCTTTCAGAGCTTTGCCTCTCAGACACTTTTACAGAAATCTGTTCCACTTGCCTTTACTTGGTCATCTTTACTTCTGACCTTTTGTCCCTTTAAGTTCTGAAGTCCCCAGAAGCATCCCGGGTGTTTCAGATGTGTTCCTGCATTCCTGTGGTGCTGCTGTCTGTTTTTCTCAGTCGGGGTTTAGGGAAGAGGCAGGGATCGCAGGTAGACTCTGCTAAGATGGGAAAGTGTCAGCTCCCAATGTTTGGATATCCACACGGCTGGCTCACAGAGTCTCCTCCGGGACCCACAGAGTTGCCCGGAGAGTCACACACTAAATAAACAAAGGAGGTCTGTGCGGATTGGGTGGCTGTCCTGGATCCTGTGATAGCTGAGCCACTCAAGACAAGCAGGACCTGGTGACGAGATGCTAATTTTGCATGTCTCTTTCCCAGGATGCTCAGCAACACAGCTGATTCTAGGTGTTAAGTACATTTATCCTACCTGTTGTTGAACGGATACGCTGGGGAATTGTAAGACAATGTATATCACTGACACTGCAAATGTAGTCATTAATAAACCTCAACTGAAATATCACTGTAATATAAAAATGAGCAAATATCTGAGCTTTAAATATTTCAAACAGTAGAAAAACCCCTTGGCTGGTCCGAAGGTAGTGAGTTATCTCACTTGATTGTTCACAGTCAGTTACAGATTGAACTCCTTGTTCTACTCTTTCCCCCCTTCTCACTACTGCACTTGACTAGTCTTTTGCAGAGCTGCCCCGTTCTTCTGTGATTGTGTTTTGATCATTTAAAAACATGAGGGGGGCCCTAGGCTTTTCCTCTGCTTTGTGCCTTTGGCCCTGGGTTCATCTCCTCCCTCCCTTCCATGTGCCTTCCTTTGCCTCTGCACTCTCATTTCTCATAATTTTGCAAATTATATTTTGTTGCTTTCTTACCCACTATTGCCCCTAAATGGCAGAAAGAAGAGGAAAGGTGACCTAGAGAACCTCAGATTTTCCACTGGGGATTGATGTAGCCTTTGATTGTAGCCATAGCCAGCTTTTGCTCAACAGTGTACGGTTGGGATTTTGCAAAAATATTATTTGGATGAATCTCAAAGTGAAGTTGGTAGGAGGAACGAGTGGTGCAACTCTTACTCCTTAGGTGCCCAAGCATTTACTATCGTCTCTGAAGGGGTTCTACAGGGGAGCAGTCTTTCCCCAATTCCTCCCCTCCCCCCCAGTACTGCTGACCCTCACTTAAGTGTATATTATTATCAGGTTGGGCTAGAGGAATCAGCTGCTATGCGGGTTGATTTTTTTTTAAAATATTTTTCCTTAATTTGCCTTCTCCCCTTAATCTAAAAGCTCTGTTCCATGCAACTGGAATTCTTTATCCTACTCTTCCCCTTCCCTTATATATTGAGGCTAAGGGGTACAAGAAAAGGGCACAACCCACCACTCTCCTTTCCCATGCATTAAAATTCCTTTTTTTTTTTTAATACTTTGCAATGTTTTCTTTTTTACTTTTCCAGTCTCAAAAAATAGACAACTAATATTTATAAATAAAAATAGAAGATAATTTCATTTCAAAAAAACAGATCATGCCAAATCTTATAGACAATAGAAAAAGAAGATATACTTCAAATTCATTCTAGTTCATCTGGATATACCTGATATTAAAATTGGAAAAAATATATTAACATATTTCACTTATAAATGAGGATGCAATATCCTAAACAATATATTAAGAAGCTGAATTAAAAATTATTGTTCAAATAATGTACTTTGGTCAAAATTAAATCCAACTTATGTGAGAATTAGTAGCTATTTTTTTTTTCTTTTCCTTTCCCCCACCCCTCCCAGTAAATTCCTTATTTATTTTTTTCCCCTCCCATTTTTCCCACTCCTATCCACCTTTTCTGGCTAAAAGGAGCCTTTACTCTCTATGCCTGTAAAAGCATGCTGCATAGGGGGAACTGTCCCCATCCAGACCGGGCTCCACTCTTGGCTTCTCTTGTCCCCTTCTGGGCTATTTTCCTGGTGCTCTTTTTTTTTTCCCTCAGTGGGGTGTGGGTAATAGAATAGCTGTGAGCTTTTGGGGACCTTTAACTTTTTTCTTTCACTTATAAAAATACTAAACATTCAATTCTAGAGAACCAAAAATTCCGCCTTCCCACCGAACACTACTAAGGAGCATGTCTTCCGGTCCATTCCTTTTCTCTTGTTCTTTTCCTCTTGTTAATGCATTCAAAAATAAATGAGTATTTTAATATAAATAAAGTTTTTAAAGTGTGAAAAGAAAAAGAAAAGCTATTTCAGAATATAAGGGGATATGCACATTTTGGTTACCTAATTTGTTTTTGTACAGATTGAGTCAGTTATAAGTGTGCCCTTCACCTAGATAGTGTGCACTGCAGCCATTACACATCCCCCCTCCCTTCCCCCGTTTGATATACGTTGCATTTTACTTGCATACGTGCACGTAAGTGTTGATCAATTAGTTCCTACTTAAAGTTGATTACATGTGTTGTTTGTGATACTCATGTTTTCAACTTAATTTTAAAATTTTGTGTATCACTGAGAGAAGAGCTAGAAATACAGAAAATTAAAAAAAGAAAAATTCAAGCTCGGCTCGGCGCCTGTGGCTCAACAGGCTAAGGCGCCAGCCATGTACACCTGAGCTGTCGGGTTCGAATCCAGCCCGGCCCGCCAAACAACAATGACGGCTGCAACCAAAAAAATGGCTGGGCGTTGTGGTGGGAGCCTGTGGTCCCAGCTGCTTGGGAGGCAGAGGAAAGAGACTTCCTTGAGCCCAGGAATTGGAGGTTACTGTGAGCTGTGATGCCACAGCACTCTATCCAGGGTGATAGCTTGAAGCTCTGTCTCAAAAAAAAAAAAAAAAAATTCAGGCTCAGTGCCTGTAGCTCAAGTGGCTAAGGCGCCAGCCACATACACCTGAACTGATGGGTTCGAATCCAGCCTGGACTTGCCAAACAACAATGACGGCTGCAACCAAAAGATGGCCGGGCGTTGTGGTGGGCGCCTGTAGTCCCAGCTACTTGGGAGGCGGAGGCAAGAGACTCACTTGAGCCCAGGAATTGGAGGTTGCTGTGAGCTGTGATGCCACCGCACTCTATCCAGGGTGACAGCTTGAGACTCTGTCTTAAAAAAAAAGAAAGAAAGAAAAATTCAGTCTTTTCCATGCCCCAGGAACTAATACTATATTTGAGGAAACTCATCACAGACCAAAACAAAACAAAACAACAGCGAAGACATGGCAATAGACGCTAAGGGCCAATGATTGGCAAATGTAAATATGTCCTAAGAAGTCACAGAAAGGAAGTAGGGTGAGGGTAAATAGGGCTTTAATTTTTCTCATATTTTAATATAATGTGGGTTTTATTTAATTTCTACATTCTTTAAATTATTTGCAAAACTGAAGAAAGAAAAATCACATAAAAGGAAAAGTGTTGGCAAGTCGCAGTGGCTCACACCTATAACCTGAGCACTCTGGGAGGCCCAGGAGGGTGGATTGCCTGACCCAGAGCTAGACCCTGTCTCCAAAAATAGCCAGGCATTATGTTGGGCACCTGTAGCCCCAGCTACTCGGGAGGCCGAGGCAAGAGAAGCACTTGAGCCTAATAGTCTGAGGTTGCTGTGAGCTATGACGCCATGGCAATCTACCAGGGGCGACAAAGTGATACTCTGTCTCAAAATAAAAGAAAGGAGAAGTGTCTGTAGCTGCGTAAGGGTTTTATTATTCTTTTTTTCAGGTTAATATGAGGGTACAACCAGATGACACTATTTGAGTCTGTTAGGTAGAGTCCCTCTTGTGTCCTGTGTGGGACCTTGGGGGTCCCACACCCCAAAGGTGTGCCATACACCCTTACATTGTGTCCAATAAGGGGAGCATTCCTAACCCCCTCCTCTCCTCACCTCCTTCTTCGTTCCTCCTCCCCTCAACTTGAATTGAAATGAATTTTTCTCCCCTGTGGGCATGAATTAAATCATCTACTGGCTTCATATTAGTATTGAGTACATTGGATATTTGCTTCTTCATTCTTTTTTTTTTTTTTTTTGAGACAGAGCCTCAAGCTGTCTCCCTGGATAGAGTGCTGTGGCATCACAGCTCACAGCAACCTCCAATTCCTGGGCTCAAGCGAGTCTCCTGCCTCCGCCTCCCAAGTAGCTGGGACTACAGCCGCCCGCCACAACGCCCGGCCATTTTTTGGTTGCAGCCATCATTGTTTGGCGGGCCCGAGCTGGATTCGAACCCACCAGCTCAGGTATACATGGCTGGCGCCTTAGCCCGCTGAGCCACGGGCGCCAAGCGAGCCGCTTCTCCATTCCTGTGATACTTTACTAAGAAGAACATGTTTCAGTTCCATCCAAGTTAATACAAAAGATGTAAAGTCTCCATCCTTTCTTATGGCTGAATAGTATTCCAGGGTATACATATACTACAGTTTGTTAATCCATTCCTGAGTTGATGGGCATTTAAGTTGCTTCCACATTTTGGTGATTGTAAATTGAACTCTGATAAAGAATCTAGTGCAAATGTCTTTATGATAAAATAATTTTTTTTTTTTTCTGGGTAGATTCCCAGTAGTGGGTTGCAGGGTCAAATGGGAGATCTAATTTAAGTTCTTTGAGGACTGTTCATACTCTTTCCAAAGAGGCTGTATTAGTTTGCAGTCCCACCAACAATGTGAAAGTGTTCCCTTCTCCACATCCACGCCAGCATTCGTAGCTTTGGGATACATAAGGGTTTTTAAATGCAGTAATATCAGTATGATAAAAGACTGATATTTGACAATATAAGACTCAGTAGACAAAAATAGAAGACATTTCAAAGGTGATAATCCTGTCAAGTTTTGAAGCTAAAGATGTGAAAATTCTTGGAAAGAAAGCATTTTGATTGAAGAAAAACTAAGTCCAAGAGTCTGAAAATAGAGAAAAAAGCAGAGAGGGCAGAATGCATTGTGGGATACCCAGGTAAGGTGCCAGAGTCACCGTCTCATACTGGTTGTGCCCTTAGATTTTCGTGTACCCAGAGAAGGCCTCTCACCTGCTCTGAAACTGGAGGTCCCTAATACTGATCTTCCTTCCCCCTCTGCTACTCAGAAGTGTCAATTCCTAACTTCAAAGGTGTTGTTTGTAAGATTGTGGTGGTGACTGCAATCCCTTGGTACAGGGTGACTGCCACAAATGCAGAAATGTATATTTAATAAAAGAAATATTTAGTTCTTGTAGGTGTGGGCAACCCAAGGCACCTTGAGAAAATTACATTTGGGTTTCCCAAGAGCTTCCATGTTTATCTTCTTGTTTTAGTCTCAAGGTGACCCCACAGAGAGGAAAAGTGGTCACGAGGGACATCACACTCAGGAAGCCACGACTGAGAGAGGTGGAGGGGCTCGGTGGGTCTGCCCACTCTGTGTTCTGGGCCCTGTCCTGTGCAGCTGGCTCACTGCTTCCTCAGCAAGGGAGCCTTGATTACAATGGATTGTTCAAGCCAACTGATGTTGCTATGATCATGCATCAGCCATCAACACAGGACTACAGTGTATCTCAGGGATAATGGCAATACATGGCACTGCAAGAGGGTAGCAATCTATTGGTCGTAGTCACACTGAGATATTTGCCAAGAAAAGCCCTTATGTGTGTATTACATTTTATATTATTCATATTATTTATTTCACTTAACGTTCTTCACAATCCAATTGGGTTAGTATGATAAACATTACCATTATACAAATGAAGACACTCAGGTTCTGAGAGAGGTCCCCTAAACAGCTCCAGGCTAGCCACTGAGTTCATACTTGAAGAGCCAGAGTAAACTTTCTTCTTCAAGAGTAATCTTTTTGCTTCCTAATAATGAAAAATCAGCAACCAAATAATGGCACCCAAGCCATGAAACCAACTATTGTAGTAACACAGTCAGTAGAACCATTGCTACAAACTAAACAATGGATGGATAGATAGATAACGGGGGTGGGGGTAAGTACTTAATTGTTATTAATGTTGGCGGAATAACAGTTATATGGACACTAAGAAACTAAGGAATGTGTGAACAGAATTAGTTTCTCTGACTTCAGGCAGCTTTCATTCCACAGTCCCATCAGTCTTGATGACATATGTACACCATCTCCAGAAGATTCTTAACCAGATAATATTTGCAAAGCAATAATGAAAGGCTAGTGCAACCATGAGGCCATCCCAAGTAATATGATAACTCTAGAAAAAAATTTTGGCTGCATTAGTTCTTTGCTAAGACATTTTTCAGGAAGATAGAGTTATCAGCTAAAATACAGGATGCCTAGTCGGATTTGAACAATACTTTAAATACACAGTGTCCCAAACTTTGCCCATAAAGTTCCCATACAATGTGAAATTGTAGCTAAATGCACTTTTTAAAATTTTTATTTATTTATTTATTTATTAAATCATAGCTGTGTACATTAATGCAATCATGGGGCACAATGTGCTGGTTTCACATACAATCTGAAATATTTACATCAAACTGGTTAACATAGCCTTCAGCTAAGTGTACTTCTATTTACAACATATTCGTTACAAAATGTTACAAATATCCACAAAATATTCCCTATGTGTTGGCAATCTCTTTGTAACACTTTGGTAGATTTTTTAAAGTATAAGTGTGTCCCAAATATTGCATGGCATATCCTGTTATCATTGCATACACAGTAGTTTGAAGCCCAAATAATTTTGTTTTTATTTTTTAATTTTAATTTTATTTTTTCTTCAGAAGAGTATGTTTTCCTATGTTTAAGATCTATTTATCATGTTATTTTTACAAGTAGCAAAATCCCTCCATTTATTCCCAAGAACATACATGAATATAAAAAGCTGCTGCAGTCCACACTGCCGGCCCCACCCACCTGGTGAAGGGGACAGGAAGCTGCGGCCTGTGAACAGGTAGCCCAAATAATTCTGATTTGCAAAGCCTGGCATTTGAAAAGAGAAAAGAGATTTTTTTCAATACCAAAATTTTACATTTTACAAGAAAAACAGAACTTGAACCACAAAGGACAAGTGAGCAGTTTGTCCACTCACTGCTCAGAACAGAGGAAAGCATCCTTTCTGAGTAACAGCTTGGGATTTTCTCGCTCATCTTTCGCCTTGCTGATGCTGTATAAACGCTGAAAAGTTTTAGTGCAGATACTACATATACAAAGTGTTTGCTTTGGAGAGGTCACTTGACCCTGTCTATGGTTCTCCCTGTTCTCAAAGAACAGTTCAGAAACAAGGGACCTCAATTTTCAATGATCTATGCCAGATTCCTAAACGCTGAATCTTCTCTGCCAGTCATCTCCGCTGATAAATAATGGTGCACAATGGATTTTCTCATGTGTTTAAGAAACCACCAGGAAAGACCTAGTACCTAGCTGTCCCAAACAGGAAAAAAGAGTTCTCCTACCAGCAAAAGGCTAGTCAAGTGAAGCAGTGGGAGTGGAGAAGGAACAAAGGAATCTGTAACTGGTTGTGATCAATTAGTTGTAAACACCACTGCACTCGGACCAGCCGAAACCAGGGCCTCCGTGGCTATCTATATAAGTCTTCAAATATCTTATCTCTTTACACTTATGGCGATTACCGGGCCGCGGGGGGTAGGGTTCTTTTAATGCATAAAACACACATCAAACATAAACCATATGCTTAAAGATAAAAACATTTAGTACATTGAATCTGTTAAGAAAAAAATCCTTTTTCTCTCCATCGAATTAAAGGTGCGCCGGCACAGCCGCGCTCAAAGCATTGTGGGTGATTTGCATGCAACCTCGGCCTTGGCCGCCGCCCAGAAGACAGATTCCCGAAGGGGGTCCCGGCCGGGCTCACAGGGTGGTAGGGCCACACGAGTCATATCAGGTCTCAGGGACCGTCTGGAGGCCTAGAAATACTTTTTCTTGAGAAGGATGCCCGCGAAGACGGCGTCTGAGCGCGGGTCTGGGTTCCCTGGTCCCCGCCCGGGGGCCGCCCAGGGACGGCCCCTTCCCCTCCTCCTCTTTCTATCCCTGCTCCTTCCTCCTCTTCTCCTCCTTCCTCTTCTTCCCCTCCGCTCTCCTCCCTCCCTTACCCTACCCCTCACCTCGTAAAAATCGGGTCCCAGACCCTCGTCTCATCCGGGACGCTTTTCTTCAACTTTTAGAGAGGGGATTTCAAATTTTTGTCTGTTTGGTTGTTAGCTTTTTTCCAAGAGGCTTCCCTTGAGCCTTCTCCCTGCTCACCGTGGTCCCCTGTCCTGTTGTTACCGAGTGTGTTTCTGTTGCGGGGAGATTCGGGCACTTTGAGCCGTCCTGCAGGTGGGTAGGGCTTCCCCTGTTTCATCAGAAAGGGAAATATGTTGTCCATGAAGGCATTTTTTTTTTTTTTCGGGGATAGAGTCTCACTTTATCGCCCTCGGTAAAGTGCTGTGCCGTCACAGCTCACAGCAACCTCCAACTCCTGGGCTTAGGCGATTCTCTTGACTTAGCCTCCCGAGTAGGTGGGACTACAGGCGCCCGCCACAACACCCGGCTATTTTTTTGTTACAGTTTGGCCAGGGTCAGGTTCGAACCCACCACCTTCGGCATATGGTGCCAGCGCCCCACTCACTGAGCCACAGGCGCCGCCCCGGAGGCTAAGTTATTACTATAATTTTTTGTTTTATTTTATTTATTTTATTTTTTTTGAGACAGAGCCTCAAGCTGTCACCCTGGATAGAGTGCGATGACATCACAGCTCACAGCAACCTCCAGTTCCTGGGCTCAAGCAATTCTCCTGCCTCTGCCTCTGCCTCCCAAGTAGCTGGGACTATAGGCACCCGCCACGGCACCTGGCCATTTTTTGGTTGCAGCCGTCATTGTTGTTTGGCGGGCGGGGCTGGATTCGAACCGCCAGCTCAGGTGTATGTGGCTGGCGCCTTAGCCGCTTGAACCACAGGCGCTGAGTCTGGAGGCGAATTTTTTTAAGAAAATATAATTAGTAATATCATTTTTAAAAAAATGATGCCGTGGAGAAATGAGGCTGCATCAACCACAGCCAGACTTCTGGAGCGAGGAACCTTCCTGGTCTTCTCCCCAAGCGCCCAGCGGACCGCCTTTTCCAAGGGCCCAAACCATATTTCCCCCGTGTCTCAGGTTAAGACGCGGGGGTGGGGGGTGCAGCAAGGAGAGGCTGACCTGCGCGGCCCCTGCAGGCTTCTGCATTCCCAAAGCCGGTCATTCTGATCAGCCCTCTTACAAGAATTTTCCGTGAAGCCCATATAGTAATCAGTAATAGTCACTGTTTTTTTCTTTCTTTCTTTCTTTTTTTTTTTTTTTTTAGGCAGAGCCTCAAGCTGTCACCCTGGATAGAGTGATGTGGCATCACAGCTCACAGCAACCTCCAATTCCTGGGCTCGAGCGAGTCTCCTGCCTCACCCTCCCAAGTAGCTGGGACTACAGGCGCCCGCCACAATCCCCAGCCATTTTTTGGTTGCAGCCGTCATTGTTTGGCAGGCCGGGGCTGGATTCGAACCCGCCAGCTAAGGTGTACTGGCTGGCGCCTTAGCTTGTTGAGCCAGAGGCGCCGAGCCAGTCACTGTTTTTTTCTATTCCTCCTTTAGCTTGAAAAGAAGCAACAGTTTTAAAAAGAAATTTCCAGTTTAAAGTTTTTTTTAATTCGGGAAAATATTTTACGTATGAATTGAAATATGCACTTATCCCAATAAAAATATTACACCTTGTGGCGCCATCTGCCTCCCTCTTTGAAAGACTGTGTTGTAGAGCACAACTCAGTGCCAGAGCTAACTTGCTAATCACCCCCCATTTTTGCAAAGTGTGTTGTGGAGATTTGGCTGAGCAGGTGTGCCATCGGAGTGGACATGCTGTTATATTAAAAACAAAATTTAAAAGCTGCCAAATTCTTTGGCTAATGGTTGGTTGGCCTGAAATCCTTGCAAGATGCGGATGCTCAATCTGTTGACACACTTATGCAGTGCTGACTTTAACAGCTGTCAGAGAATAGTGCTGTTGGGGAAGGGAGGTCCTTTTAAAAAATCGTTCATTTTTTTTTTTTTTTGGGTTGTATCCGTCATTGTTGTTTGGCAGGCCTGGGCTGGATTCAAACCCAGCAGCTCAGGTGTATGTGGCTGGCACCTTAGCCGCTTGAGCCACAGGCTTAATTTTTAATTAAACAACAAATAAAGTTATTACAACATTGAAAAAGAAAGTGCTTTAAATTTTAAATTAAAGTTAACTTTAAAACCAATTGTTTTAAAATTAAATGTTAACATTTAAGTTAATTAATTTAAGTTTTTTTTTTTTTTTTGAGACAGAGCCTCAAGCTGTCACCCTGGGTAGAGTGCTATGCCATCACAGCCCACAGCAACCTCCAACTCCTGGGCTCAAACGATTCTCCTGCCTCTGCCTCCCAAGTAGCTGGGACTACAGGTGCCAGCCACAACACTCGGCTGTGTGTGTATACATTTCACTTTTTTTTTGGTTGCATCCATCATTGTTGTTTGGCAGGCCCAGGCTGGATTCGAACCTGCCAGCTCAGGTGTATGTGGCTGGCACCTTGGCCACTTGAGCCACAGGCTTAATTTTTAATTAAACAACAAATAAAAATTCCAAGTGGCGACATAAAATGATAGAAACAAAGTAGCTTAAATTCTGTTTTCGTGTTTGCTTGTCTGCACAGTTGCCATCCTATTTTTTAAATTGACTTTTTGGTTCACAGCAAAATTCAGCTAAAGGTATAGAGATTTTTGCAATATACCGCCTGTCCCACACACAAGTTCCCTCCCTATCCACATCCACCAGAGTGGTGCATTTGTTACAAATGTTGAACCTACATCAAGGCAGCTTTACTATCCAAAGTTCACAGTTTACATTAAAGTTTAGTCTTGATCATACACATGCTTTGAGTTTTGCCAACGTTTAATGACACGTATCCACCATTAGAGTATCACATGGAATAGACTCACTGCCCTAAAAATCCTCTGATCTCTGTTCATCCCACCTTCCCCTCTCACCCCAGCAACTGCTGATCTTTTTACTCTCCATCATTTTGCCTTTCCCAGAATGCATGTGATTGGAATCATATGTATGTAGCCTTTTCCAGTTGGCTTCTTGTACTTGGCAGTAATGCATGTTGGTTTCCTCCATGTCTTTTCATAGCTTTGGGGGGGATAGCTCATTTCTTTGGGGGAATGAATAATAGTACACTGTCCTGGTGTACCACAGTATATTTATCCATTCACCTACTGAAGAATACCTTAGTTGCTTCCAAGTTTTGACAATAGTAATAAAGCTGCTATAAACATCCATATACAAGTTTTTGCATGGACATAATTTTCAACTAGACCAAGGAGTGCATTCACTGGATTGTACATCTATGGGAAAAGTATGTTTAGTTTTGTAACAAACTGCCAACTGCCTTTTACAGTATCTGTACCATTTTGCATTTCCATCAGGAATGAATTAGAGTTCCTATTGCTCCACATTCTTGCTTGGCATTTGGTGATGTCAGTTTTTGATTTGGGCTATTCTAGTAGGTATGCAGTGGTATCTTACTGTTTTTTCAAGCTGCAATTCTATAATGGCTTATAATGTTGAGTATCTTATCTTTTTTTTTTTTTTTTTGAGACAGAGCCTCAAGCTGTCACCCTGGATGGAGTGCCGTGGCATCACAGCTCATAGAAACCTCCAATTCCTAGGCTCAAGCAAGTCTCCTGCCTCCGCCTCCCAAGTAGCTGGGACTATAGGCACCTGCCACAACGCCCGGCCATTTTTTGGTTGCAGCCGTCATTGTTGTTTGGTGGGCCCGGGCTGGATTGGAACCCGTCAGCTCAGGTGTATGTGGCTGGCGCCTTAGCCTGTTGAGCCACAGGCGCCGGGCCCTTGAGTATCTTTTCTTATGCTAACTTGCCAACCGTGTATGTGAGGTGTCTGTTGAGGTCTATCAGCCATTTTTAAATTAGATTGTTTATTTTCTTATTATTGGGTTTAAGAGTTCTTTGCATATTTTGGATAGCAGTTCTTTATAAGATAAGTCTTGTGCAAATATTTTCTCTCAATCTGTGACTTGTCTTCTCATTCTATTGACAGTATCATTTACAGAGCAGAAGTTTTTAATTTAGATAAATTCCAACTTATCAATTACTTCTTTCGTGAATGGTGCTTTGGTGTTTTATCTAAAGAATGATCGCCATACCCAGGGTCACCTAGATTTTCTCCTGTTATCTTCTAGGAGACTTATAATTTTGCATTTTACTTGGGTCTGTGATCTATTTTCAGCTAAATTTTGTGAAAAGTATAAAATCTGTGTCAAAGGGCTTGTGGCTCAGTGAGTAGGGTGCTGGCCCCACATACCGCAGGTGGCGGGTTCAAACCTGACCCTGGCCAAACTGCAACAAAAAAATAGCCAGGTGTAGAATCACCTAAGCCCAATAACTAAAGGTTGCTGTGAGCTGTGACGCTACAGCACTCCCCTAAGAGCAACAAAGTGAAACTCTGTCTCTAAAAACAAAACAAAACAAAACGAAACTGTGTCAAGATTTGTTTTTTTGCATGTGCCTGTCCAGTTGTTTCCAGCACCATTTTTTGAAAAGACTATCTTTTCACCATTGTATTGTCATTGCTCTTTTGTCAAAGATCAGTTGACTACGCTTATGTGGGTCAATTTGTGGATTCCTTGTTCTGTTCCATTTATTCACTTGTCTGTTCTTTCCCCCATACCACTGTCTTGATTACTGCAGCTCTATAGTAAATCTTGAAGCTGGGTGATGTTGATCCTACAACTTTGCTCATCTTCTTTAGTATTACTGGCTAGTAGGGGCTTTTGACTTTTTAGAATCAGCTTGTCCGTGGGATCTGTTTCATTTGCTTTGTGTTGTTAAGTGATTTGTGTATTGACTGTTTTCTTAGTTAGCCTGGCTAGAGGCTTGTCTTTTCAAGGAGTTGGCTTTTGATTTTGTTGATTTTTTTTTCTATTGTTTTCCTGTTCGCAATTTCTTTAATTTCTGCTCTAATTTTTATTATTTCTTACCTTCAGTTTACTTTGAATTTAACTTGTTTTTCTTTTTCTGGTTGCCTAAGGTGGAAACTTATATTACTGATTTTAGACCTTTCTTCTTCTTTTTCTTTCTTTCTTTTTTTTTTGAGACATGGTTTCACTCTGTCACCCACATTGGAGTGCAGTGGCCCGATCACAACTCACTTCAGCTTTGAACTGGGCTCAAACTGTCCTCCCACCTTAGCCTCCCAAATTACTGGGATTATAAGTGGGTGCCCCCATCCTAGCCTTCTTCTTTTCTAATATATGTATTTAATGCCATCATAAGCACTCCTTTTCCTGTATCCCATGAATTTTTAAAAGTTGTATTTTCATTTTCATTTAGTTCAAAATATGTGTTATTTAGAAGTGTATTGTTCATCACAAAGTATTTGAGGATTTTCCAGATATTGTTCTTACAATACAATTTCTGCTGTTAGAACACAGTGGTTAGTTCCATTGTGGCCTGAGAGCAGAAATTGTCTTATTTCTAGCCTTTTAAATTTGCTGATGCCTAAACGTACTGTTGCGGGAACAGAGACGCGAGGGACAGTAGCTTTGCCTCAGGTGTAGAACTCGCACCTGTAATTATTAGGGAATGCAAGAAACAGACTACACACTCTTTAGATGGCTTGTAGCAAATCATCTTTATTCTGGGCCACCTTATATACACTGTTGGTCACGTACACATCTTATGATCTATACAATCTTACGATCTACAGCCTTTAACCATTACATAACTTCTTCTAACTAAAATTAACTTGTGGAAAAACATTCAGTCTACAAATCAACACATTGCTTTCGGTTTTATATTCTTTTCAGACATGCGTCAGCTTTTGAACAAAATAAAGATCATAAAGAGCTGTAGGGAATTGGGGAATGAAGCCCCACCAAGCACACACTTAGTTAACCCAAAATGGATTTATGACTTTGTTTTTCTACAGAGCAGAGTTCTATAGGCCCTAGGACATTATGTGCAAAACATAAGTCATCCTCTGATCCGTATCACCAGGGGGTGGGGTTGTCAGCCCCTAACCACCTGGGCTTAACAGAAGCATACTTTCAGAGTCACTATTTTTATGGACTTTTACTTCCGGACAAACAGCCTCTGTGTGTATGCTTCAGGGGGAGCCCAGCCCTCTTGCTTCTGTATTAGCAGAAGCCATTTCAACCCATTAAAGGCTTGCCTTTGTGTGGCTTATGTAGGGTGGTCTTCTAAGCCTACACATACCTTCAATGGCTCAGAACATGGTCTATCTTAGTGAATGGTACATGCAAGCTTGAGAAGATTGTATATTCTGCTGTTGTTATGAAGTAGTCTACATATGTTAGTCAATGGTTTGTTATTAAAACTTTGAGTCCTGGAGAATCCAGAGGAACTCACTCTTAAAGAAATGCCTTAGTTGAGTCTGTAGGTTTTGGCCTAAGAGTTCTCCAAATTAACTCCCTTGTAGAATATGATGTCTATTAAAAGAAACACTTAAAATGTCCTAATTCCAGTTGTACATGTATCTTATTAAAATTCAAGTGCTACTGCTGCAGTATTTTAGATTTCAGAACAATGGAATCTTGGGGGGGAGGAGCGCTTTGTTGCTGGCCCTGTTTAACGTGCGCAGTGACTACAGGAAGCCAGCTGCCTTCTAAGTCAGTTTTCTGATTGGTTTTAGGTCCTCCCCCGATAGTGCCCTGCTGCTGAGTGGCAACAGGCCCGACACCCCGACATGCTCCTCTCCTGGGCTCCCGGGCCCTGGGACAATAGTTTGTTCTGTGGTTTTTCAGTCTGGGCCTTGGGTCTGAATGCCTCTGCGCACAGCACTGGGCCCTGAAGGTCCCCACCCCTTCCTCAGGTGGAATGCTTCGTCTTGTTCCCTTCCTGCTGTCCAATTCCTGCATTTCCCTAAAAGCTGCACCCGGGATCTCATGATTTTCCTCCAAACGCTCCAGGTCCCCCTCCCACAGAAGCATGTGCCCTCATTCCTCAGTCTGTACCATGGCCGTTTGAAAGACACATTTCCTTCCTTTGTCCTGGCTACATGGAGTTTGTGTCCGTAGTGGCCCAGGATCTGGGGAGGAATGTAGGGTATTTTTCCCCTTTGCTATCAACAATAACTCATATGTTTTTGTGCCCTCGAAGTGGTGAGGATGGATTTGTCATGAGCAGAGCTATTGGAAGTCTTAGTGAAATTGGTAAATGGTCTCCCTTTTTTTTTTTTTTTTAACAGACTTAATTCACTTTATTATTCTTGTATAAAAACCCTATGCTGTAGCCACAGCTGGAGCCTGGGTTCTCTGCACAGATACTCTGGTGTGGGTCTTTTTTTTTTTTTTTGAGATAGAGCCTCAAGCTGTCACCCTGGACAGAGTGTCGTGGCATCACAGCTCACAGCAACCTCCAATTCCTGGGCTCAAGTGAGTCTCCTGCCTCTGCCTCCCAAGTAGCTGGGACTACAGGCGCCCGCCACAACACCCGGCCATTTTTTTGGTTGCAGCCATCATTGTTGTTTGGCGGGCCCGGGCTGTATTCGAACCTGCCAGCTAAAGTGTATGTGGCTGGTGCCTTAGCCCGTTGAGCCACAGGCGCCGAGCCCTGGCATGAGTCTTGACAAGATGGTCAGTGAATTCTTGGTAAGGAGACTTGGTGCACACTGTCTCTTTCCAGAGATCACGAGTGAGATAGCTATAGGTCTTGGAAATGGCATCAAAAGTGGCCTTGGCTACCAAAGTTGCCCAGGGTGGCAGGCAGTGCAGCCCCTGGCTGAAGTATAGCAGTCATTGATCCCAGCCATCATTAGCAGCTTCTTAGGCACAGGTGCTGAGACAATACCATTTCCTCTAGGAGCAGGGATGAGACCAACCAGCACAGAGACACAGCAGCCTGTTACCTTGCAAGAAACAGTGTGAGGCTTGCCGATCTTATTCCCCCAGTAGCCTCTCCGCACTGGGACAACAGAGAGCTTGGCCAGGATGATGGCCCCTCAGATGGCAGTGGCTACTTCCTTGGGACACTTAACACCCAGACCCACATGGCCATTGTAGTCCCCAATGGCAACAAATGCCTTGAACCTGGTCAGCTGGCCAGTGCGGGTCTGTTTTTGCCCTGGCGTAATCTTCAAAACCTCATCCTTGAGAGATGCCCCCAGGAAAAAAATCAATGATTTCAGATTCCTTAATGGGCAGGGAGAAAAGATAGATCTCCTCCAGGAATTTGATCTTCATGTCCCTGACCAGGAGGGGTGACGGGCATCCACTCTTTGTCCGGCCTTGCCTCTGCGAGCTCCGCGGCCTCAGCCTGACCCAGACCCCGGCCGCAACCCCGGCCCCGAATGCCGCTGCCAAAGCCTCCACGGAAACCACCACAGCCCCCAGGACCTCCCGCTGCACCTGTGTCATCCACCATTTGGTGTTTTCCTCGGAAAAGAAGCTCCCTTTCTTTTTTTTTTTTTTTTTTTTGAGGCAGAGCCTTAAGCTGTCATCCTGGATAGAGAGCTGTGGCATCACAGCTAACAGCAACCTCCAATTCCTAGGCTCAAGCGAGTCTCCTGCCTCTGCCTCCCAAGTAGCTGGGACTACAGGCGCCCACCACAACGCCCGGCCATTTTTTGGTTGCAGCCGTCATTGCTGTTTGGCAGGCCCAGGCTGGATTCGAACCCGCCAGCTCAGGTGTACGTGGCTGGCGCCTTAGCCCATTGAGCCACAGGC
>CAUYRH010013988.1:0-52720 GCA_963574655.1 Perodicticus potto
GCACATTTCTGAAACTGATCAAAGCTATCTATGACAAACCCACAGCTAATATTTTACTGAATGGAGTTAAACTGAAAGCTTTTCCTCTTAGAACTGGAACCAGACAAGGTTGTCCTCTGTCACCATTACTATTCAACATAGTGCTGGAAGTTCTAGTCAACACAATTAGGCAAGACAAGGAAATAAAGGGCATCCAAATGAGAGCAGAGGAGGTCAAACTCTCGCTCTTCGCTATAGTACGATCTATAAGTATAATATGATCTTATACTTAGAGAACCCCAAAGACTCAACCACAAGTCTCCTGGAAGTCATCAAAAAATATAGTATTGTCTCAGGATATAAAAACAATGTCCACAAGTCAGTAGCCTTTGTATAAGGCAATAATAGTCAAGATGAAAGGCTAATTAAGGATACAACTCCCTTCATTAGCTTCAAAGAAAATGAATACCTAACAAAGGAATATACCTAACAAAGGAGGTGAAGGACCTCTATAAAGAAAATTATGAAATCCTAAGAAAGGAAATAGCAGAGGATATTAACAAATGGAAGAACATATCATGCTCATGGCTGGGAAGAATCAACATTGTTAAAATGTCTATATTTCTCAAAGCAATCTACCTATTCAATGCCATCCCTATTAAGATACCAACATCATACTTTCAAGATTTGGAAAAAATGATTCTGCATTTTGTATAGAACCAGAAAAAAACCCTTATAGCTAAGGCAGTTCTTAGTAATAAAAACAAAGCTGGGGGCATCTGCATACCAGATTTTAGGCTATACTACAAAGCCATAGTTGTCAAGACAGCATGGTAATGGCGCAAAAATAGGGACACAGACTTGGGAATCAAATGGAAAACCAGGAAATGAAACTAACATCTTACAATCACCTAATCTTCGATAAACCAAACAAGAACATATCTTGGGGGAAAGACTCCCTATTTGATAAATGATGCTGGGAGAACTGGATATCCACATGTAAAACACTGAAACTAGACCCACACCTTTCTCCACTCACAAAAATTGATTCGAGATGGATAAAGGTCTTAAATTGAAGGCTTGAAACAATAAAAATCCTCAAAGAAGCATAAGAAGAACACTAGAAGATATCAGCCTGGGGAAAAGACCTCATGAAGAAGACTGCCAAGGCAACTGCAACAACAACAAAAATAAACAAATGGGACTTAATTAAACTGAAAAGCTTCTGTACAGCTAAGGAGACAACAACCAAAGCACACAGACAACCTACACAATGGGAAAGGATATTTGCATATTTTGAATCAGACAAAAGCTTGATAACTAGGACCTATAGAGAACTCAAATTAATCTACATGAACAAAACCAACAATCCCATATATCAATGGGCAAGAGACATGAATAGAACCTTCTCTAAAGAAGACAAATGGCTGGGCAGCACCTGTGGTTCAGTGAGTAGGGCGCCGGCCCCATATGGCAGAGGTGGTGGGTTCAAACCCAGCTCCAGCCAAAAACTGAAGGAAAAAAAAAAAAAAAAAAGAAGACAAATGGCTAACCAACATATGAAAAAATGCTCATCATCCCTAATTATTAGAGAAATGCACATCAAAACCACCCTGAGATACAATCTAACCCCAGCGAGAATGGCCCACATCAGAAAATCTCAAAACTGCAGATGCTGGCACAGATGTGGAGAGAAGGGAACAGTTTTACACTGCTGGTGGGACTGCAAACTGATACAACCTTTTTGGAAGGAAGTATGGAGAACCCTCAAAGAACTCAGGCTAGACCTCCCATTTGATCCTGCAATCTCATTACTGGGCATCTAGCCAGAAGGAAAAAAATCCTTTTATCATAAGGACCCTTGCACTAGACTGTTTATTGCAGCTCAATTTACAGTCACCAAAATGTGGAAACAGCCTAAATGCCCTCCAACCCAGGAATGGATTAACAAGCTGTGGTATAAGTACACTATGGAATACTATTCAGCCATTAAAAAAGATAGAGACTTTTTATACCCTTGGTATTAACCTGGAAGAAAATGAAACACATTATTCTTAGTAAAGCATAACAAGAATGCAGAAGCATGAATCCTATGCACTCAATTTTGGTATGAGGAAAATTAATGACAATTAATGACACGGTGGGTATGGGGTAAGGGAACAGCAGAGAGAGAAAGAATGAGGGAGGGGTGGGGAAAGGAAGAACAGAGAGAGGGAAGGAGCAAAGGGGTGAGATCTTGGTGTGTGCCACACCTTTGGGGGACAAGACATGATTGTAAGAGGGTCTTTACTTAACAAATGCAATCAAGGTTACCTGGTTTCTTGAACCCTCAATGAATCCTCAACAAATTTTTTTTAAAAAGTCAACAAAGGGGCAACACCTGTGGCTCAGTGAGTAGGGCGCTGGCCCCATATACTGAGGGGGGTGGGTTCAAACCCAGCCCTGGCCAAACTGCAACCAAAAAAAGCTGGGCATTGTGGCGGATGCCTGTAGTCCCAGCTACTAGGGAAGCTGAGGCAAGAGAATCACCTAAGCCCAAGAGCTGGATGTTGCTGTGAACTGTGATGCCAAGGCACTCTACCAAAGGAAACAAAGTGAGACTCTGTCTTAAAAAAAAAAAAAAAAGTCAACAAACAATAGATGTTGTTACGGATATACTGAGAAGAGAACACTTATACATGGTTGATGGGAGTATGATTAGCATTAACTCTATGGAAAATAGCTGTCTACCTCCATACAAGGACCACCTCCTTAGGTTAACCTAATTTTCTTAAACCATACATGTACCACATGTACATACCAGTACAGCAGACCTAGTTCCTTATGCTGACCACCTCCATATGTTGTTGCACCTGAGGCAGTCAACTTACAGAGGTTCTACTGTAACATCTTTTGTAGCAACTTGGATGATACAGAAGTCCACTATCCTAAGGGAAGTAGCTCAAAAATGGAAAGCCAAATACTTTACCTACTCACTTATAAGTGGGAGCTGAGTTATGGGTACATATAGTCATACAGAAGGATATAATGGACACTGGAGACTCAGAAGGGGGAAAAGGGGAAAGAGGGTGAAAAATGAAAACTTACCTATCAGGTAGAAAATATGCTATTCAGGTAACAGTCACAAAAGAAGCCCAGGCTTAACCACTGCACAATTCATCCATGCAACAAAAAAACCACTTGAACTTCCTAAATCTACTGGAATTTAAAAAACAAAAACAAGAAACTTTCACCCCTCACTTTCAGGGAGAGAGAAGGAGCTGGAGACCAAAGCCAATGCTTTAATAAATCACACAAAATCACACCTTGATGTGATTCATCAAAATGAAACCTCAATTTTTAAAACTCAAAATGAGATTTGGGGGAGCTACTAGGTTGGTGAACACATCCATGTGTGAGAGGGTGGCACACAGGAGTGGGCATGGAAGCTCTATAACGCCCACCCCCAGTACCTAGCACTATGCATATCTTCCTTTATTTGGCTACCTGAACCATATCCTTTATACTAAAACTGTAAGTGTAGCACTTTCTGGAGTTCTGTGATTGGTTCTAGTGAATCATCTAACCAAAGGAAGGGTCATGGGAGCCCCCAAATTTATAGCAAATGAGTGGAAGTGCAAGCAACCTAGTGCAAGTACATGGTGTTGGAAGTGAGAGTAGTCTTGTGGAACTGAGTCCTTAACTTGTAGGGTCTGCACTAACACCATGTGAGTTAGTGTTACAACTGAACTGAGTTACTGGACATCTAGTCAGTGTTAGAGAATTGGTGTCAGAACAACACATTTGGTGTTGGGGAAAACATACACATTTCAAAACCATATAGTATTCTTGGGGGAAATAAATTTTGAATGTGAGCAAATCTAGAGACCCAAATACCACAAAAGGAAACACACATGGAAAGAAGCCTATTAAGCAACACAAGGATGCAAATAAAAAGCAATTTAAGAAATATAGCAACCAAAACATAACATATGGGCCTAACCTGGATCCTGATTAGAGGAAACCAACCATGGGAAATTGGAACACTGCATGGATATTAAATATTAAGAAACTATTGTTTGTTTTTAAGTGTAAATATTATGATTATGGGGGTTTTTTTCCTTCTCTATTAGTAGTATGCATGGAATTTGTTTTAAAATTTTGAAACAACTACAACCTTAAAAAAAGACTGACCATGTGTTTGATAATTGTAAAAACTGGGTGATGGGGGTAGCACCTGTGACTCAAAGACTAGGGCGCCGGCCCTATGTGCTGGAGGTGGTGGGTTCAAACCCAGCCAAAAACCACAAAAAGAAAAAAAAACTGGGTGATGGACACATGAGAATTAATTATTCCAGTGTCACATTTTGGAATGTTTGAAAATTTCCACAGTCAAAATTTTTTAAAGAACACAAAGGGAAATGTAAATGAGAAATTATTAAACTTTCCAACATCCAATGAAATTCAAAGATGACTGTTTCAGAGTATAAGAAAAAATGTCATCTATAAACAAACATAGGTATACACAAAGCAGAAAATGGGGGGGGGGCAGAAAATTAAATAAATAAGAGCATCTGAGTACATGGATTTCCCAGCTGGACACTCTTTACCCTTACAAGACACTGAACATACCTGCAGCTCCTGAGCAGTCTGTTCTACTTTCAATTCTAATGCCTTATAACTTTCAAAAAGAGCATCCTTCTCTGTTTTAAGCTTTTCATTTTCTTCAATCAGTTTCTGGTCCTGCTTAATTTTTGCCAGGCTGACATTAGACCCTAAATTGAAGTCACCAACAGCCAAACTTTCCCTATTAAAAGAAAAAATCACTCATTTTAAAAAAACAAACTCTATAAAGCTAACAGAGATCATAAATCAAAACTAAATTATCTTGGGCTTTCTGTACCTTATCTTAATTTTGGAAATTATAGCTTTTGCTTAGTTCAAAATTTAAAAACAACTTAATGCAAATGAAACTTTATAACTAAAAAAAAACAATGCCTCCAACTCTCAAAAAAACAATATTCCAAACTTCTTCATAGCACTATCAACTCTAGAAAACAAAGTAAAAAGCATTTCTGTATCAATTTCTTCCAATTCTTCCTCCCCAACTCCCCGCCCCCTCTCCATTTGACAGTTTAGGTCCTAAACCACTAATGAGATCCCACCAAACACCTACATCATCCAAGACACAGCATCAAGGCTTGTTTCATAATATAGAATAATGTTTTAGCATATATAAATAAAGATCAAATCTGGCTTTCTGCTTTAAGTTGATAAATTAAAATGACTTAAAAAGTTAGCTTCTTTTGGAAAAATCAAATTTCATCACAAGTTTTCACAGGAAGAAAAAAAGAGGCTCTCCTTTGTTAAAAAAGAAATGGCCATTCCCTGAAACTTATTAAAATATTCTTAAGGCCACAGGAAAAACTTCAAATCTTATTTGAAATTCTGGCTTTGCCTAAATAATTCAAATTTAGGGGCAGATTTTCATTTTTGACAAATGTATTCAAAAGAGCTAGCATGAAAGTTGGTATATAAACTATTCAAGAATGATTTTTCTTTCAAAATGGCTTTTAATGAAAATATTCTCCTAAAGCAGAGAGGAATACATGTTTGAGAAAAACAGAAATGATCAGTATCATCCTCAATATCACTAAGCCTTAACTTCTATTCCACTGTGACGAGGGACTCCACCATGAGTTAGAAATTAATTAAAACTAAAAACCCCACCACATTCTTACTTTGGAAATGTCACATGATTTCCCGAATCATTTTCATTCTTGAAGTCAACAGTTAGCCTCCCACTTAAGCGCCCTTTTGGTCTGCTGAAGGTTGACTGATTTGACCTATGTCCCCACAGGGGAATGGGGCTTTTGAGGTTCCTGAGAGCAAACTGACCAGGATCCGATTTTTTTTCCTCACAGATGTTAGCGCTGGAAGTGAGTTTGCATTTTTCTGCAAATCCTTTCTTAGCCACCTCTTCCCCTATATCCACACTGCCATACTCAGCCTGAGCAATAACTGTTCCATCTTGGTAGGTTGCTTTAATTCTCATTTTTATTTCCTTTTCAAAAATCAAGCTCCCCAAAAAGGTTCTTCCCTAAGAAAGATAGAAAAGTAGACATAAACCAGCTATATAAACATGTTCCTCCCCACTTACTTTGTTTCTACCCGTTCTTTTCCAAGTATCGTTATTTCTTCATTATATATATGGTCTTAACCTTGTTGGTTATATGCAAATATACTTCTGCATGTATATAACTATACCCTTCTGATTACACACTTGGTAAAATCTCCCTTTTCAGAGCACAACTAGTATTTGTATAAGTAGCCACATTCATCAATTTTTAATATTTGATAATTAAATATCTTAAAATTAATTTTTTTTAACCCAGCAGATCATGTTGACTATTTTGGCTCCAGTTAAATGTAATAGTGTCCTGATGAACAATAGCCCATAAAAATGAATTTCTGATGGTTACGAAAGGTACTCAATTTCAAGAAACTTAAAAATAGTTTTAAGGCAAAGATACTCTAGTTTTCAAGGCCAACATTCAAAGCACAAAATATCAGCAAGTTTTTTAAAAATCAACAAATTGAAATTATGAAATCTGAAATATCAGAAATTCCTATGTTCAAAACTCTCTTAATAAACTTTTAAGAGGGACATACCTATGTAACTGGTATATGAGAAGCCATATAAGAAATCTGGTGCTTACTAACTTTTTTTTTGTAGAGACAGAGTCTCAGTTTATCGCCCTTGGTAGAGTGCCGTGGCATCACACCTCACAGCAACCTCCAACTCCTGGGCTTAGGCAATTCTCTCGCCTCAGCCTCCCGAGTGGCTGGGACTACAGGCGCCTGCCCCAACACCCAGCTATTTTTTGTTGCAGTTTGGCTGGGGCAGGGTTTGAACCCACCACCCTCAGTATATGGGGATGGCGCCCTACTCACTGAGCCACAGGTGCTGCCCAGTGCTTGCTAACTTTTAACTGTTGATTACCCATTCATAAAACTTAGCACAGATACACCTAAAATACATTTAGGATTGGATGCTATCTAAAGAATTAATTTTAATAAGAACTTGTCTACTCCTCCAGAAAGCTATAATTCCTAAAATTACTTTGATATGATCTAATATTACTCTTCTCTAATTTCTCTAGGTTCTTTTCCTGATTTTTAGCGTATGCATGATCTGAAGGAAATTACTCATTTTTCAGAATATATAATGCATAAACTTAAAATATAAAATAGGTGACTACTGCTCGAATTTACTGGTTCACATCTTCCTTGAAATAAGACACAATCTGGCTTGGCACCTGTGGCTCAGTGGGCTAAGAAGCCAGCCACGTACACCTGAGCTAGCGGGTTCGAATCCAGCCTGGGCCCGCCAAAAAATAATGATGGCTACAACCAAAAAATGGCCGGGCGTTGTGGCGGGCGCCTGCAGTCCCAGCTACTTGGGGGGCAGAGGCAAGAGACTCGCTTGAGTCCAGGAATTGGAGGTTGCTGTGAGCTGTGATGCCACGGCACTCTATCCAGGAGGACAGCTTGAGGCTCTGTCTCAAAAAAAAAAAGAAAGAAGACACAATCTGATAAATCATATCTTTTAAAGGAAGGAGCTTTATTCTTAGCTATGTTCCTACTAGATAAATATTTCACACAAATAAAGCAAACAAAAATAGAAAAATATACCAATAGTAATTAGAGAAAAAAATAGATAAAGACCAAAACTAAAAACCAGAAAATACAAGGTTGCCACATTTTTAAAAAAGGAAAAGGAAAGGCCAGGCACAGTGGTTCATGTCTATAATCCTAGCACTTTAGGAGGCCAAGGCATGTGGACTGCTTGAGCTCAGTAGTTCAATACCAACCTAAGCAAAAGCAAGACCCCGTCTCTACTAAAAATAGAAAAACTATCTGGGTACCCTGACAGGTGCTTGTAGTCCCAGCTACTTAAGAGGCAGAGGCAGGAAGATCTTTTGAGCCCAAGAGTTTGAGATTGCTGTGAGCTACAATGATGCCACAGCACTCTAACCAAGGTGACAGAATGTCTCAAAAAAAGAAAAAAAGAATGTCAAAATTCAAGAAACTAAATAATATTGGTAGAGACTATTTTTCTATCTCTTTTTTAACTATACAGCAATAGAGAGTGGATGTAAGACCTATGTAAGAGTTCATAACCTTATTTGGGCCATGGACTCCTTTGTCAATCTTGTGGGGGGAAAAGAAAAAGAGAAGAGAAAGAGAAATTTTTGGACTCCTCAGAATATTTTAAAATAAATAACATGGGAGGCACCCATAGATCAGTGGTTAGGGCACCAGCCACATACACCCAGGCTGGTGAGTTCAAACCTGGTCTGGGCCTGCTAAAACAACAATAACAACTACAACAACAACAAAAAAAATAGCCAAGCATTGTGGCGGGCACCTGTAGTCCCAGCTTCTCGGGAAGCTGAGGCAAGAGAATTGCTTGAGCCCAAGAGTTTGAGGTTGCTCTGAGCTTTGATGCCACAGCATTCTACCCAGGGTGACAGCTTGAGAATCTGTCTCAAAAAAAAAAAAAAAATGGCAGCGCCTGTGGCTTTGTGGGTAGGACATCAGCCTCATATACCGAGGGTGGCAGGTTCAAACCCGGCCACGGCCAAACTGCAACAGAAAAGTAGCCAGGCATTCTGGCAGAAACCTGTGGTCCCAGCTACTAGGGAGGCTGAGGCAAAAGAATCACCTGAGCCCAGGAGTTGGAAGTTGATGTGAGCTGTGACGCCAAGGCACACTACTGAGGGCAATAAAGTGAGACTCTGTCTTTAAAAAAAAAAAAAATTTGTTAAATAAATAAATAAAAATAAATAACATAAGATTACAAAGAAAGCTACTTTATTGTGATACAATTTAATACCAGCTTAGGAACACCTGGACCTAAGAATTTCCTAGAATTTCCTTCTCGGTGGGCAGAAAAAGAAAATCAAACTATGTATGTTCAAGAATCACCAACTATCACTAGCAAAAAAAGTTTTTTAATCCACAAGGCCAAATAACAGTCTTGTTTTCAGTCTCACTTTCTTGCACCCAGTAAAGAGCTATCACATCACGGCTCACAGCAACCTCAAACTCTTGGGGCTCAAGCAATTCTCTTGCCTAGCCTCTCAAGTAGCTGGGACTACAGGCACTCACCCACAATGCCCAGCTATTTCTTTAGAGATGGGGGTCTCACTCTTGCTCAAGCTGGTCTAGAACTTGTGAGCTCAAGCAATCCACATGCCTGGGCCTCAGAGTGCTGGGATTACAGGCATGAGCCAACATGCCCGACCTAAAAACACACGTTTTATAAATCTATCAAAGCATAATACAGTAGAGCCTCCACAGGCTGATCTAAATTTCATAGACTGGACATGAACCACATGTATGTATCAGTACAGAGGGCCTAGTTCCTCATGTTGACCACTTCCATATGTTGACCAGTTTGTAACAGTCCCCTTGGGCAGTCAAATTATAGAAGATCTACCACATTTAGAAATACACACATTGCATCAAGAGTCTTAAATTCACCAAGAATGCCAATATAAACAGCAAATTTGGTACAGAAGTCATCACCAATCAAATGGGATCAAATAGGCAAAGCCAACAAATTCAAAATGTAATTCACTAAAATATATCCCATTAACTTTTTTTTTTTTTTTTGAATTTTGCTTTCAACTGGCTTTCAATCATCTTAGTTGGAAGGTTTTTTTTTTTTTAATTTTCTTTTTTTTTCTTTTGTTCCTTTAGCGATTTTCTTGCCCCTAGCCTCTCAAGTAGCTGGGACTACAAGCACCCACCACAACACCCAGCTTTGGTAGAGACAGGGTCTCACTCTGGCTCACTCCGGCTCAGGATGGTCTCGAACCTCTGAGCTCAAGCAATGCACCAGCCTCTGCCTCCCAGAGCGCTAGGATTACAGGCATGAGCCACCACGCCCGGCCCACATTAAGATTTTAATCAATCAGATATAGTATTCTGGTTAACTTCTTTCATACAAAAACTCTTGGCTTCAACTCTAATTGTTAAAGTTGTTCAAGAACAACTTCCAACCTTAGGTAATGTTTGAAAACTACTGCTTAAATATAAGAAATTATTAATATTTGAAGAAACTGGCTTTGAGCAACATATGAATTCAAATGGAAATAATCTACTTTTTATAATACAGAAGTTCTAATTACATAGAGCTGAATGATCTAAAAGTCCATTACTCCTTGTTTAGAATGTTTTATGCAGAAATGTGATTTTTAAGACTTCTCCCTAAAGTCAAATTCATTTTAGTTATGTTCACCAATCACCATCAGTATAAAGTTATTCCATCAGGTTCTCCATGAATCATACATAATCACAAAGATAGAACCCTGAACTTAAAATTTTGTTCTCCTCAGGTGTAACTAACAAGAAGAATGATAGGGTAGAGGATGTTATAATACTACATTATACCATAAACATATATATGCTAAATATTCTTTTGTAAATGTCAAACATTTAATTTTTATCATGAGAAATAAATTTTATTTTCTGCTACATCTTGTGAACTAAAGATAGATATACACAGGTACTTTTGAAAAATATTTAGGTATTTAAGAGGTATAAAATTTGGTCACATAGAACACAGAACTAAAAAAAAAGGCTGATGTCCAAAAAAACAAAAAAGAGATTGATGTCATTTTCCTTAGATATATTCCATTCTGTTTCCCAAAATGATACAAGAAACAAGAACGTATCACTTGATTTTTCTACTTTATTCTACTTATCTTGTCTGTATATACTAGAAAATAAGCAAAAAGGCCTTTAATTTGTTAAACTCCAATTCCAATCTCTAGTATTCATTTCCCTATTCTATGTAAAATTTTTAAAGAAAGGCATGTAAGAATAATAATTTAATCCTGATCTTCAACAGTTTGTAACCAGCATTCTGAGTATCAATTTCAACTGTGCTGTATATAGCATGGGTACACTGGTAACTACTGGTTTAAAAGTATAACTACTGGTTTTATAAGGTGCTAAAGAAACTGCAGTGCCCAGAACATCTTGTGGAAGTATAATGGACTGCTTATTTTTCTTTTGACCGAATCCCTACTATTCGTACATTTATTCAAATGCTAAATAATAATGGACACTCATCTAACATCTAACAGGCAGAAAGATTAGGCACAGAAAATAATTATTTGTTTCTACCAAGACAGTCTTGTGTCTACTGAACTCACTAGCCTGTAGGGGGCGAAAAAATTACTATTCTACATGTTTTATATACTGAGTGACTAAAATAGCTGCAGGGAGATGCGTGATGGATATTAGGCAAAGACTTCATATAGAAGATTACATTTGAACCTTAAGAATTAACAACTAAACAGGCTTTCTAAGCAGAAATATTCAAGAATTACTATTTTTCCCAGAAAACATTCAGCTTGCCAATTAGCTCAACTCTAATCAATGATCTTTTTAATGAATTAAGCATCCAAATACAAATGTTTGTATGTAGACAAGAATTATGAAGCATACTAACACATTCTCAACTGACGTTTATCCTTTAGTCCCAAAACTCTTTAACCTTGATTCTTCCTTGTTTCAATCAATATAAACCTATGTATCATCTTACTATGAAAATAGTGATGGACTTGAACTCTAGCCCTAATTCTACCCTAATTAGCTTTGTGGCTCTAAATAAGTCATTTAATTATTGTAAACCACCACATTTCCTCACATGTAAAATAAGTTGAGAGCAGAAAAATTTTTTTTAAAAAATGTAAATTTAAGATTCGAAAGTTCTATGCCTGCAGGAAATTAAAAACAGGCCTCTATCTCAGTCAAGCATTTATGTTAAAGAAGAAACTAGATTTCCAACCAAAAACTTAGGGTAAAATTTCACAGTAATTTCTATATTTTATGTATATAAAAGTCTGAGTTTTATTTACAGTAATCCTTCTTATATATTGCACCCAACACATCTACAAGATTCTCAAAAACAGTTGATACAAGAGACAAATGCAATGTTTAAGAATTCCTACTGTTCACGAGTTTGCTCAAATGCCAAATAACCTGGATACTCATCTTAATACTTAACTTGTAATTTAGGTTTTATTAAATTGCCCTAGATTTTAATTACTATTTATTATAATACTGATTAAATGGTTTTTCACATAAGCCACCTGAAATGCTAAAATAAAACAATTACAAACCTGATTAATTTGCAAAGTAACGTCCTTCACCAGCACTACCACTCACCAAAAGAACCATCATTATTGCACAAGTTTTAAAGAGTTACTTCTATAAGACACCCTTGAAATTATCAGATGTCTTCCATAATTAACTTATTAATCCAAAATTCAATGGAAGTGAATATAAACTAGAATTCAGATTAGCACAACATCACTGCCAATTACTACATCAAACAGAATAAGCCTCTATCAAAATGATAAAAATCTACTTAATTATCAATACCAAACAATAACAGTATTCATTATTCTCTCCAACATATGATACTATCCTTTTAAACTTTTACATCAGAAAAAACTATTTACATTTATTATATATATCACTCTTAAATGTTCATCAAGAATATTTAACAAAGATGAGCATCAATATTTTATGTAATTGCTTTCAAATTATTCTATAATTCATATATTAATGAATTTGTACAGACTTTAATATTAAAGTTATCAACATGTAGCTACACTCAAATTTTATTTCAAGTATATAGTTATACTTTTATTAACAAAAATATTTAAAATATAACTTGCCTGATCAAACTGGGTAACTTCTTGACCAGAAGGAATTTGTAATCCCCAGAGTCTATACTTCTTGGCAACACTAGAAAATTGCAACTCCAAAGGAATTTCAACTATATCAGACCGATTTAGAATTTCAGTATTTCCATAGTCAATGTACCTCACCAGACACTGTAAAAAGTAAGAGATAAATACCAATACCAAACCTAGATTAAATATCTCCAAAGAAATCACCAATCTGATGCTTTCTGTTAACTATCTGTATATCAAGATAGTATTTTATCTCAAATTGACAAAATGTATTCAGAATCCATAGTACCTGAAATTATAGTGATCTTTTGGTACTAGTGAAATTCCAACAGCCCCTTTTCTCATTTTGATTTTTTAAACAACTGTATTTTCCTTTATTATAAAACAGAGTCTCACTCTGTCACCCTTGATAAAGAACCATGGCGTCAGCCTCGCTTACAGCAATCTCAAACTTCTGGGCTCAAGTGATCCTCCTGCCTCAGTTTCCCAAAGAGCTGAGACTATAGGCACCAGCCACAAAACCCAGCTAGTTTTTCTATTTTTAGTAGAGATGGGATCTCGCTCTTGCTCAAGCTGGTCTCAGAACTCCTGATCCCAAGAGATCCTCCTGCCTCAGCCTCTCAGAGTTCTGAGATTACAGGAGTGAGCCACTGCACCTGACCAATAATTGGTATTTTCAATAAACATAAAGCTATGAAGCCTCTCTTTTCTCTCTCCTAATGCTAAAATCAATCAACATTATTAAGTTCAAGTTGTAACAATAAAATCTGAAAAGAAAGGAAAAGTTATCAAACTAGCTTTGATAAAATTAAATCCACTCTAGCTAGACCTTGGAAAGTCGTCCAATTCACCCTTATCTCTAGCTCTGTATCTGTTTAAAAGATTAAAAAATAAAAGCAGTTTATTACAAGGTCAAATGTCATCTTGCCCCTTAATTTAGGAAGTTAAAGCCAACCCAAAAGCAAATGTAAAATATTACTTCCAGTTGTCAAATTATAGGGAAAAGGTCTAAGGTCTATTTCACTAAGATAAACCTCTGCCTATAAGATTAATAAACAATGAGCTTTTTATAAAAACCAAGCTATTCAGAGCAATAATCAATTTTTTCCACCCAATCACCTCATTACACAAAAAAATTTTACAAAATCCAGGTAACACTATTAAAGCCAGAAAGCAGATGTAGAAAAAACACTAAAGGAAACTGTGAGTCTAGAGATGTTTCCACAGAGCCAACAATGCGCAATTTCCATCAAAGAGCTATTTAGAATCCCATCTCCCCAAATGCTCTTAAAAAATCTTCCTTTATAGGCTCAGCACCCGTACCACAGTGGTTACGGTGCCAGCGGGTTTGAGCACAGCCTGGGCCAGCTAAACAACAATGACAACTGCAACAAGAAAATAGCTGGACGTTGTGATGGGCGCCTGTAGTCCCAGCTACTTGGGAGGCTGAGACAAGAGAATCACTTAAGCCCAAGAGTTTGAGGCTGCTGTGAGCTGTCACACCACGGCACTCTACCAAGGGTGACATAGTGAGACTCTGTCTCAAAAAAAAAAAAAAAATCTTCCTATATAATAAATTCACAGTATAAAAAATAAAATAGCTTAACACAAAGAAAATATATCACTTCTAACCCAGACGTGAGAAAAAGGCAAGCCAATCTTTATTATCAACAATATATCAGCTATGTAAAAGATACACCTAACTTTAAGATCAATCAAATGAGTTTTCCTACTCATCAATCATACTACAAAGAATGAACTTGTAAAAGTTACTCATTAGCAAGAACCAAACATAATTATTAAGAACTAAAGTACAAGCTGTAAGCAGTGGCTCATTGGCTCACGCCTGTAATCCTAGCACTCCAGGATGCCAACGTGGGAGGATCCTTTGAGCTCAGGAATTCAAGATCAACCTAAGCAAGAACAAGACGCTGTCTCTACTAAAAATAGAAAAACTAGCCAGGTGTGCAGGCACACACCTGTAGTCCCAGCTATTCAGGAAGCTAAGGCAGGAGAATCACTTCAACCCACGAATTTGAGGTTGCTGTGAGCTATGACATCAAGACATTCTAGCCTGGGGCAACAGAGTAAGACTTTGTCTCAGGAAAAAAAAAAAAAAGAAAGAAAAATTTAAATTCAGAGGGGTATTCCTGAATCTTGTCTGTTTTTAAGCAATTTATCTTTTTTGTGTTCATTATGGGGAAAGTATGTTTAACCAATTTAGAACTTCATTTGTTGAACTATATCTTATTACAACTATGAGTAAGCAATAAAGAGCTAAATAAGCATCAAATTTTGTAACCAAAATAAATATTCCTTAAAGCAAAAAAACTGAACACTTATTTCCTACCTTTTCATCACTGATGATTTTCAGTACTTTGCATCTGTACCAACATTTATCTTCAGAAAATAATCCACCATAAATCTACAAAGAGAAAAAGCAAAATTATTTGACATTTAATAAATTAAGCATGCAAAGTAGATTAGAATAAAGGTTAGCATTTATTAAGCACTTACTATGTGTCAATAGCACTAACTTATTTCTCACAACAACCCTATGAAGTGAGTACTTTATTTATGCCACTATGCACCCAAAGTCATAAACTAGTAAGCAGAAGAACCAAGATTCAAACATCTGACTTAAAGCCCATTACGCTATGTTGCCTCTCCAACAAAAAGGGAGGAGGTATAAAAAACAATAAACTAAAAAAAAAGGTCATGAGCATCAAAGACTTAAAATCATACTGAAAACATAACTTATACAATAAATTGTTTTAAAACATAAACATGACAAGTATGTGCCTCTTAAGTCTAATTCTCAGCCATAGTGTTATACTTCTTTTAAAAAGAAAGGATCTTGCTCTGTCATCCAGGCTGGAGTGCAGTGATATGATCATAATAGCTTATTGCAGCTGTGAACACTTGAACTTCACGGGATTCTCCCACTTCAACCTCCTGCCTCAGTCTCCCAAGTAGCTGGGAATATAGGTACAAGCCACCACACCTGGCCAATTTTTCTGTTTTTTTTAAAGATGGGGTTTGGCTCTGTCACCTAGGCTGGAATGTAGTGGCATGGCCATAACTCACTGCAGCCTCAAACTCCTGGGCTCCGAAAGATCCCTCTCTCTCAGCCTTCCAATAGGTAGGACTACAAGCACCCATCACCATGCCCAGCTAGGTTATTTTTTCTTTTTTTTTTTTTTTTGTAGAGATAGGGGTCTCACTGTTACCCAGGCTGGTCATGAACTTTTAGCCTCAAACAATCCTCCCACTTCAGCCTCCCAAAATGCTGGGATTATATGTGTGAGCCACCATACCCAGGTTGATTTTACACTTTTTCTTTTTTACATACTTTTTCTTTATAATATATATAAGATCACTGGTTTTTAAGTGGATCAAATTAAATAATATCCTTAATACTAAACTTTCATTTATTTTAAATTTGTATTTTAATTTGATGATGTTTAACAAAAGAGCAAAGAGAAAAATATATGTACTTTCAATCATTTTCTTAAGCCTCAGCATTACTGACATTGGACACTGGATGAGTCTTTTGGGGACAAAGGAGAGACTGTCCTCTGTCCTGTGCTTTGTAAGATATCTACCAGCATCTTTCTGGCCTCTACCCACTAGATGTCAGTAGTCCCACTTCTAGTTGTAATACTCAAACATGTTTCCCTAGTATCGCCAAATATCTATCTCCCAGGGATGGGAATTGAGGGGGGGATACAAAATCATTACAGATGATACCATTTTAAATCATACATCACACATTCTCAACTGGGGAATTATCACCACTAAAGAGAAAAGTGGTTCTTGTGGGGAGAAGAGAATCTTAGATATTACAATGGTTTGTAGCCCACCAAAGTTCAACTCTACCTGACAACATAAATATACAGAATATCTGTAGTATTAAAGTATCTAGAGGAGAGAAAGTCCATTAGAAAAAACAAGGCGGACTCAGCACCTATAGCTCAGTGGCTAGGGGACCAGCCACATATACCAGGGCTGGCGGGTTCAAACCCTGCCCAGACCTGCCAAACAACAATGACAACTACAAAAATATATATATATATCTGGGCATTGTGACGGGCGCCTGTAGTCCCAGCTACTTGGGAGGCTGAGGCAAGAGAATCGCTTAAGCCCAAGAGTTTGAGGTTGCTGTGAGCTGTGATGACATGGCAATCTAATGAGGGCAACATAGTGAGACTCTGTCTCCAAAAAAAAAGGCTAAAAATGCTTGTTAGGAGGGAAAAATAAAAAAAAAGTTTGAGGAACACTGCATTAGGTGATGGAGTATGAAATTAATTCAAAATGTAACACTCTAAACTAGGACAAATTCACAGATTTATTTCAGAGCAAAAATAATACACTATGTGAAACCTAAAAACACTCAATTCACCAAAAACAAAGTACAAATAAATTCAGATCCACAAATGTGTATCTAACAAGTCAAAGGCTGCAAAGGGTAAGTGTTTCCAATTAGTACTTGACTCTAGGTCCCTCAATTAAATCTCAACAACTGAAGGGCAAAGAGAACACTAATGGCATGGTACCCTTTCCCAACCACCTTATTTCAATTTTTAGTATGTAAACAGTATTAAAATAGCAAAAACAGCTGATAAACAACAGTTTTATTTCAATTTCAAACTCTTCAAAAGATCTCATTATCTTTAATTCAGGCTTTGTAACAATATACCAATATCATTAACTAACAATTTGGTATATGGTAAATGAGAGAAATGTAAGTTGTTGCAAACCAGCTGAGGCAAGGTTAGGGGTAACTGTATCCAAGAATAAAAGCTGAGATGCCAAGCTGAAAACTCTGAAGTTCTTGGCCCTATTAGTGTGAATAATCACAACTATCACCATAAAGCAGAAGTCTATCCCAAGTAGGTTTATTTGTCTTTAGAACATAGTCAGAACTACACATTCACTCCCACTAGGCCTCAACCCAGTCTTCTCACATAACAGCACACTCGATAGCCTATGCTCTGCTTACATGGTGAAAAGGAAAGAACCATTTAAACCAATAAGGAAAATTTATAATCTATGTATGAATAATCAGAGGTCACTAATTAATAATTTATAATTACTAACAAATACAAAAAATGTAAACTAATTGCATGAATCCTAATCCTAATCTATAATGTAAAAAATTTATAATTAGATGGGTGGCACCTGTGGCTCAAGGAGTAGGGCACCAGCCCCATATACCAGAGGTGGTGAGTTCAAACCCAGCCCTGGCCAAAATCTGCAAATAAAAAAAAAAAAGAATCTTGGGCGGCACCTGTGGCTCAAAGTAGTAGGGCACTGGCCCCATATAGTGGAGGTGGTGGGTTCAAACCCAGTCCAGGCCAAAAACTGCAAAAAAAAAAAAAAAAAAAAAATTTATAATTAGATGCCCATTATTGGTGCTACCTTAAATTTTTGATAATACAAGTAATTTATGGCTCGGCGCCCACAGCACAGTGGTAAAGGTGCCAGCCACAATCACCAAGGGTGGCAGTTTCAAACCCGGCCCGGGACAGCTAAACAACAACAACAACACAACGCAATGGCAACTGCAACAAAAAAAATAGCCAGGCATTGTAGCAGGTGCCTGTACTCCCAGCTACTTGGGAGGCTGAGGCAAGACAATCACTTAAGTCCAAGAGTTTGAGGTTGCTGTGAACTGTGATGCCACGGCACTCTATCAAGGGCAACATAGTGAGACTCTGTCTCAAAACAAAAAAAAAAAAAAAAAAACAAGTAATTTATATTCCAACATACGAAAACAGGGTATGTCTGAATCAACATATAGCAATATCAGAGTCATAGGTTATAGAGAGGTTAAAAAGAAAAAAACCTAAAAACTACAAACTGCATTACTTTAGCCATTTGTCACTTAGCTCCAAACTACATTCCATTGTATCCTCACATGGTAGCAGGAACAAACTCCCTGGGGCCCCTTTTATTTGAGGTCTCTTTTATAAGGGCACTAATCTTATTCATGAAGGAGTCACTTTCATAACCTAATCACCTCCCAAAGACCCACCCTCTTAGTAGCATCATCTTAGGGGTAATAACTGCAACCTGTGGATTTACAAGGGACACAAACATTCAAACCATAGCAATCTCCTCCCTCCCCAATCTCCTCCTAAACCTGATTGTTTAGGTCCCTTTAAACAATCAGGGCCTAGAGCAAGTTATGGCAAGCCAGGCACCCAAGGCACAAAGTTTAAGTAGGCATTCTATTTAAGGTACCAACTCTGCACTTAAGTGTAAAGGAGAGTGCCTCCTTAAATTCCAGACTTGCCCCACCCTAGTACCAGCCCTCAAAAATTATTACTTACAGCTCAGCACCCATAGCTCAGAGGTTATGGCACCAGACACATACACCGGAGGTTGGCAGGTTTGAACCTGGCCTGCTAAATAACAATGACAACTACAACAACAACAACAAAAAAAAAAGCCAGGCATTGTGGTGGGCACCTGTTGTTCCAGTCACTTGCGGGCTTAGGCAAGAGAATTGCTTCAGTCCAAGAGTTTGAGGTTATTATAAGCTGTGACACCGTGGCACTCTACTGAGGGCAACATATTGAGACTGTCTCAAAAAAGAAAAAAGTTATTACAGAGTATTCCAAAATAAAAATCTACCACAACTAGTTAATCTTTCCAGTATGGAGTAAGATTGGGCTCTACGGGTTTTAGTCCTTGTTCAACTATTAACTCAATACTGACTTTCATAGTTATCTTGGCCTCAATTTCCAAAATGTGTAAAATAGTAACAACACTTGCCTCACAGGGTTGCTATGAAGATTAAACTAGTATACACAGAATGCTTATAATACTGTCTCAAAAAGAAATAAATGCTAACTATTGTTGTTATTACTATTATTGCAATACACTGAAAAGATCTGAACTCACCTCCAGTTTTGCCTGTTACAAATAATGCTATGATATATATCTTTGTACAAACATCTTTGTATACTTATAGTAATATTCAAAGGGTAAATTCCTGGCATAGAAACTGATGCATCCACGTTTATAGGGATCAATTATTATAAAAAAGATAGTTAACACTCAGACACAGCCACTTGATTTAAAACAAAGATGTCAATACAATTCAGAAAAGGAAAGATGGTCTTTTCAATAAAAGTACTGGCATAATTGGACACGCACACAAACAAAAACTAAATTTGATCTCTACCTCATATCATAACCAAAAAATTTATTGACAATAACCATGCTCTTAAATGTAAAAGGTAAAAGCTTCCAGAGAAACACACAAACATACATACACACAAGAATACATCCATGATCTCGGAGTAAGTAAAAAGGTTTTAAATAGGAAACAGAAAGCATACACCAAAAAAAAAGAAAAAAATTAAAAGACTTCAAATTCTATCAATAAAGTGTGTAGGTAAACCACGAAGAGAAGATGTCAGCAATACATATACAAGGTTCATATCAAGAATATATACAAATCAAATCAAGGCATATAACCTAATTTAAAAATGGGAAAATATGTGAATAGATTTGACAGAAAAGTAAATATCCAAACGGATAATAAGAATATTAAAACACAGTGGCGCCCATTAAAGCTCAGTGGGTAGGGCACCGGCCATATACATCAAGACTGGTGGGTTCAAACCCAGCCTGGGCCTGCTAAAGCAACAATGACAACTGCAACCAAAGAATAGCCAGGCATTGTGGATATAGTCCCAGCTACTTGGAAGGCTGAGGCAAGAGAATCTCTTAAGCCCAAGAATTGGAGGTTACTGTGAGCTGTGATGCCACAGCACTGTACCAAGGATGACATAGTGAGACTGTCTCCGAAAAAAATATATATATATGAAAACTTATATATATAAGAGCTTAAGCTCTTCACCCAGCAAACGCAAGCAGTGTAACCTGGCTCACTGTACCCTCAATGATTCTCCAATAATAAAACACACACACACACTTAAGCTTAGCAGAGCAATAATCCAAAGAGTTAGTGAGGACATAAAGAAACCAGAACTTTCACCAATTGCTGGTAAAAATGTAAACTGTTTCAACACTATTTTTGGTTTTTTTTAGAAGACAGAATCTCACTTTTATCACCCTTGGTAGAGTACTGTGGCATGCAACCTCCAACTCTTGGGCCTAGGTGATTCTCTAGCCTCAGCCTCCAAAGTAGCTGGGACTACAGGCGCCGGCCACAACGCCCGGCTATTTTTTTGTTGCAGTTTGGCTGGGGCCAGGTTCGAACCCACCACCCTCAGTATATGGGGCTGGTGCCCTACTCACTGAGCCACAGGCGTCACCCTATTAACACTTTTATAAACCTGTTTGACAACACCTCATATAAATGGATTCACCCAGTATTTGTTATTTTGTGAATGGTCTGTTTCATTTAGTAATGTCATACAATTCATACATGTAGTTTTTGTCAGAATTTTTCTTTTTTTAAGCCTTAATAATATTTAGTCTTTACATATTTTTGAATGAATAAATTTACTATGACAGTAGTTTACATAAATTGTAAAACTCTGCCTCTTCCTTTCAAATACACCAAAAATTCCCAAAGCTATAAAATTTAAGATATAGGAAAACTAACAGGAGGAAGGAAATAATTATATTCAAGTACATGGCTCACCTTCTTTGTGTCAAGATTACCAAAAACTGAGTTGGCAAGAGGACAAACTTCAGATAGTGAACAACCAATCTTCATGATATCCTTATTTCTATTGATATTCTAGAAAGAACAGACACAGTATAAGATTTGGTAAAATATTATTCAATAGTGATAGATACTTAAGGGTTCTACTAAGCGTACACTTAAAAAAGATTTTAGACAGAACAGCTTCCTTGCAACTACTCATGGTGAGTCTGGGCAAAGAAGAATCCAGGCATCTCTGGCTGGCGGGATCTGCCCAGAAACATCCCTTTAGGGACACAGGGAGTTAGCGTGAGACTTCTGGACTCCATGAGGAAGGCAAAAGCAGTGGAGAACTGGCAAGTGGTTGTGTGTGTTTATTCGGTCTAATCCTGCCAGCAGCTGTAAATACAGCAGCAGTGAGACTGCAAACTGGAAAGGCCTTACCTGTGAGGTGTTTGGGGTTTTTTTTGGACTTGGCACTCAGTTGAACTACCTTGGGAGAACTTGGGCAAGAGTGCAGAGAACTGTAAGTGTTGTCTAGGGCAGACTAGCAGCCGAGCCAGACTGAGCAGCCGAGCAGCCGAGCCAGACAGAACTAATAGTGCTTGGCTGTGGGCCACATGGAGCCATTGTGGGAGAACTGCCCTGGCAAGGTCCACCCTCAGGATCACGGAACAAGCACTGGGCGGGAGCGAGTAATCTAGTGACTGAGCAGCCTAAAGGCGGGGACTGAGACGCCTTGCTGTCTTAGTCCTCAGCGGCATAGAGAGAGACCGGTTTTGGCACACAGGGTAAGTGGACAGCCACTTTAAGGAGTGTTCCCAGCCACAAGTGCTTTCCTGGGAAAGCTTCTGATTAGCCCAGGTTAGGAATTTAAAGTGCCTTTTAAGTGGGCTGAGGAGAGATTTAAGCTCTCCACCCTGCAGGGTATGAGAAATCATCAGAGGCCTCCAGTCTCCATCTCATACAGCCATATCAGCATTGTGACTAACATATCATACCCCAGAAGATCACCTGTTGCCCAGACAATATTCAGCAAGATACATATTCTGCGTTGTTTTGGGTTTTGTTTTCCTTTGTGTTGTTTTGTTTTGTTGTTTTTAATTTCAACATTTTCCCTATAGATTTTTCCTTTCTTTTTTTTTTTCTTTATTTCTTCATTTTTCTAGTTTAAATATACTTTTCCATTGTTGCCTTTTCAACAATAAAAACTTCATTTCTGCTAGAGTTTCTACCCCTACTACTTGGTTTTCCCCCCAATTTTATCTGGTCAAGTTTTCGGTTTGCTTGTTTAGGTTTAATTTATAGCATTTTTCCTTTCCTCTCTACTTGGTGGAGGTGGGGTACTGTTTCCAAACCAGCTGGCAAAGAGCCACTGACCCAAGGGAACCACCCAAACCAGCACCCCCAGAGATTGGGTCAAAGTACCCTACTATACACCTATATTGCTCCTGTGTCCCTCTTTCTATACCTCTCTTCTTTTTGTCAATATTCACTTCTGCCCACCCCTCTCCTTTCTCATTTTTCTTTTCTTTTCTTTTTTTTTTCCTTTCTTTTTTCCCTTCCTGCTCTTCAATCTTCTCATCCTTCTGCTCCTATACCAAAAGGACTCATCGAAACCCTAGTCCAGAAGCGCAGCAACTTAAACAGCAGGAGGAAGCGAAAGGAAATTAGGGCAAGGAAACAGATAAAAGAAATCACTCCTGAAGAAAAATCAGCAGAAAATTCCTGGCATCATGAAAAACCAGTCCAGAGCACCAACCCCCTCCAACGGAAGGTGAGGTAGCTACTACAGAGGATTCCATCTATAAGGAAATGTTAGGAATGACAGAGAATTTAGAATACAGATGAAAAAAATGAAGGAAATGATGGAAACAATGAAGGAAACTGCTGATAAACTGGAAAATAACCAAAAGGAAATCCAAAAACAGGATCAAATAAGAGATGAACAATATGAAGAGTATAGAAAGGAAAATAGCAGAGCTGAAGGAACTGAAGCAGTCAATTAGGGAACTTAAAGATGCAATAGAAAGTATCAAGAACAAATTAGATCATTCAGAAAAAAGAATCTCAGAGGTAGAGGACAAAGCTCTTCACATAACTCAGATAGTTAAAGAGGCAGAAAAGAAGAGAGAGAGAAAACAGAACATTCACTGACAGAATTATGAGACTTTATGAAGCTTTCAAACATATGAGTTATAGGTATCCTAGAAGGGGAAGAAGAATGCCCGAGGGGAATGGAACCATACTAGAAAATATTATAAATGAAAATTTCCCAAATATCACCAAAGATTCTGACACACTCCTTTCAGAGGGATAGCGGACCCCAGGTCACCTCAACTCTAACAGAGCTTCCCCAAGACACATTGTGATGAACCTGTCCAAAATCAAGACAAAAGAAAAGATTCTTCAAGCTGCCAGGGGTAAGCATCAGTTGACCTACCCTAACTCAAAATTAAATCAGAGATCAATGAAATTGAAAACAAAAGAATCATTCAGAAAATTAATGAAACAAAGAGTTGGTTTTTTGAAAAAATAAATAAAATAGATAAACCATTGGCCAGACTAATGAGAAATAGAAAAGTAAAATCTCTAGTAACCTCAATCAGAAGTGATAAAGGGGAAATAACAACTGATGCCAGAGAGATACAAGAAATCAACTCTGAATACTACCAGGACTCTATTCCCAGAAATTTGACAATGTGAAGGAAATGGATCAATATTTGGAATCACACCCTCTCCCTAGACTTAGCCAGGAAGAAATGGAGCTCCTGAAAAGACCAATTTCAAGCACTGAGATTACAAAACCAATAAAAAATATTCCAACAAAAAAATGCCCTGGTCCAGATGGCTTCACATTAGAATTCTATCAAACCTTCAAGGAAGAGCTTATTCCCGTACTGCAGAAATTATTCCAAAAAATTGAGGAGGAAGGAACCTTCCCCAACAAGTTCTACGAAGCAAACATCACCCTGATACCAAAACCAGGAAAAGACCCAACTAAAAAGGAGAATTTCAGACCAATTTCACTCATGAAGATAGATGCAAAACTTCTCAACAAAATCCTAGCCAAATAGATTACAACTTATCATTAAAAAAGTCATACATCATGATCAAGTAGGTTTCATCCCAGGGATGCAAGGCTGGTTTAACATACGCAAGTCCATAAACATTATCCACCATATTAACAGAAGCAAAAACAAAGATCATATGAGCCTCTCAATAGATGAAGAAAAAGCATTTGATAAAATCCAGCATCCTTTTTTAATTAGAACACTGAAGAGTATAGGCATACATGGCACATTTCTGAAACTGATCGAAGCTATCTATGACAAACCCACAGCTAATATTTTACTAAACTGAAAGCTTTTCCTCTTAGAACTGGAACCAGACAAGGTTGTCCTCTGTCACCATTACTATTCAACATAGTGCTGGAAGTGCTAGCCAATACAATTAGGCAAGAGAAGGAAATAAAGGGCATCCAAATGGGAGCAGAGCAAATGGTAAAACTCTCCCTCTTTGCTGACGATATGATCTTATACTTAGAGAACCCCAAAGACTCAACCACAAGACTCCTGGAAGTCATCAAAAAATACAGTATTGTGTCAGGATATAAAATCAATGTTCACAAGTCAGTAGCCTTTGTATATGGCAATAACGGTCAAGATGAGAGGCTAATTAAGAACACAAGTCCCTTCATCATAGCTTCAAAGAAAATGAAATACCTAGGAATATACCTAACAAAGGAGGTGAAGGGCCTCTGTACAGAAAATTATGAAATGCTAAGAAAGGAAATAGCACAGGATATTAACAAATAGTAAAACATACCATACTGATGGCTGGGAAGAATCAACATTGTTAAAATGTCTATACTTCCCAAACCAATCTACGTATTCAGTGCCAACCCTATTAACATAACATCATACTTTACTTTACATTCATCATACTTGATTAACACCAACATCATACTTTCAAGTTTTGGAAAAAATGATTCTGCATTTTGTACAGAACCAGAAAAAAACCCATATAGCTAAGGCAGTTCTTAATAATAAACATAAAGCTGGGGCCATCACCATAACCAGATTTTAGGCTGTACTACAAAGCCACAGTGGTCAAGACAGCATGGTATGGCACAAAAATAGAGACATAGACATTTGGAATCAAATAGAAAACCACCAATGAAACTAACATCTTACAACCACCTAATCTTCGATAAACCAGTCAAGAACATACCTTGGGGGAAAGACTCTCTATTCAATAAATGGTGCTGGGACAACTGGATATCCATATGTAAAAGACTGAAACTGGACCCTCACCTTTCTCCACCACAAAATTGATTCAAGATGGATAAAGGTCTTAAATTTAAGGCATGAAACAATAAAAATCCTGAAAGAAAGCATAGGAAAAACATTGGAAGATATCAGCCTGGGGAAAGACTTCATGAAGAAGTGTGCCATGGCAATTGCAACAACAACAAAAATAAACCAATGGGACTTAATTAAACTGAAAGCTTCTGTATATCTAAGGAGACAACAACCAAAGCACATAGACAACCTACACAATGGGAAAGGATATTCGCATATTTTGAATCAGACAAAAGCTTGATAACTAGGATCTATAGAGAACTCAAATTAATCCACATGATAAAAGCCAACAATCCCATAGATCAACGGGCAGGAGACATCAATATCTCTAAAGAAGACAGACGACTGGCTAACAAACATATGAAAAAATGCTCATCATCCTTAATTATTAGAGAAATGCAAATCAAAACCACCCTGAGATACCATCTAACCCCAGTGAGAATGGCCCACATCAGAAAATCTCAAAACTGCAGATCCTGGCATGGATGTGGAGAGAAGGGAACACTTTTACACTGCTGGTGGGACTGCAAACTGATACAACCTTTTTGGAAGGAAGTATGGAGAACTCTCAAAGAACTCAAGCTAGAACCCCCTTCTGATCCTGCAATCCCTTTACTGGGCATCTACCCAGAAGGAAAAAAATACTTTTATCATAAGGACATTTGCACTAGACTGTTTATTACAGCTCAATTTACAACTGCCAAAATGTGGAAACAGCCTAAATGCCCACCAACCCAGGAATGGATTAACACTATGGAATACTATTCAGTCATTAAAAAAAATGGAGACTTTACAGCCTTTGTATTAACCTGGATGGAAGTGGAACACATTATTCTTAGTAAAGCATCACAAGAATGGAGAAGCATTAATCCCATGTACTCAATTTTGATATGAAGACAATTAATGACATGGTGGGGGAAGGGGACAGCAGAGAGAGAAAGAATGAGGGCAGGGTGGGATAAGGAAGAGCAGAGAGAGGCAAGGAGCGAGGAGGGTGGGGTCTTGATGTGTGCCACACCTTTTGGGGGCAAAACACGATTGTAAGAGGGACTTTACCTATCAAATGGAATCAGTGTAACCTGGTTTCTTGTACCCTCAATGAATCCCCAACAATTAAAAAAAAAAAAAAAAGATTTTAGACATTTGAAATTAAATCAGATTCTATCAGTATTTTTTCACAATTCAAATGAGTTATTTATAAGAAATGAGAGTAAGTTACAGAAAAAGTTTACTTCCCAATGAGTTTGAATTACTTGGAATACAAACAAGATCCCAAAAAGTATTACATCATATCAAGAGAATTCCTTTAAAACTGGCTGATTCCAGTCTTTAAGGAAATAAAAGATGATCCTAGAACATCTAATGGTGCCAGAAAAAAAAGTACTCAAAAAAAGTCAAGCACAATGGCATGCACCTACAGTCCCAGCTATTGATATTGAGGGCTGAAAATCTCTTAAGCCCAAGACTTCAAGACTACCAAGAGCTATCAACATGCACTGCACTCCAGCCTGGGAGACAAACAAGATTCCATGTCTAAAAAAAGAAAGAAGTACCTAAGAAATAATGGAACATGTTTAAGGATAAGGAGCCAACCTATGTTCTTTAGCCAACTTTGTTCTAATGGCTAAAGCTGAATAATTTAACTAACACAATAAGTAATAGCAGCATTGGATTATAAGTTATGTAATACATATCCATGAGTCTATATTAATATAAATAAGTGAATGAATAGCAGAAGAGATAGTCTTCCTTATAGAAGAATTCCAATTAATAAATATATAAGGAATGAAAATACAAAATCATCATTAGGCAAGCACTACTTTAGCAACTTTCTTGTAAGTTTTTCAAAATCAAAAGTTAATTTAGATACATATATGTACAGATATAGATATCTATATAAATGTATCCTAAAGAAATATACCAATAAAATATTCAGTAAGGCTAGAAAGAATCTCATTATCTGTGATAACTGAAAAGAAACTCTGAAATAGCAGTTCCAAAGACATCAGCATGAATAACATCACTGTATAGGAAAAACTGAAACTGAATTTACAGTGACCCCCAAGAAACATAGGAAGCAACCTTCGTGACTAAACCCCTGGAATCAGCACTCAAGTTCAGAATGCATCAAAATATTCTGCATAATTATCCTTTGTTACTATTCAGCAGTGTTTTTCAGTCTTTTTTATCTCATGGCACACTTGAACCTGTGTTTAAACTTCCAGAGCACACTTAAATTATGTTGACTAAAAAAAAAAGAAGAGTAACAAAACAAAGAATATACTTACTGTGCTTTGAATTTCTTTCAAAAATAATTAATGATCTTTAAAAATTTTCACAGCACACCTAGATCCTTTCAAGGCACACCAGGGTGCTGTGGCACGCAGGTTGCAAATCACTGCTATATAAACTAAAACAAATGGAAAAACCATTTCTCTCAAAGAAAGAAATTGGTAGAGTGAAATACTTCAGATTCCTTCTGTTGCCACTCATCCAACTGGGCATACCACTAATTCTGAAGTGTTTTCTTATAAGTGGCTTACATGGCAGAAAACCAAGTGGTAGAAAAACAGAATGTATGTGAACAGATCTTCATGCCAACTTGCTGCCACATATTTGTAAATATCTATTTAGTCTTTTCCATGCCTACATCCCATACTACCTCCAGTCAAATTTTACAATTTGCTTCCTGAAATAATCATTACATTCATTAGTGTACCATTAGAATTTTTAATTTTTAATGCCTTACAGGCATGTTTCCTAACTTTTTTAAATGTATTTAGGTTTCTACAGGGCCTCAACTTCATGACTGAAATCAAAGGTTGGCGAATTACAGCCACCTGTTTTAGTAAATGAAGTTTACTGGACCACAGCCACATACATTCATTCATGTATTACATGGGGCTACTTTTGCACTACAACAGCAGAACTGGCAAAGTTCAATAGCTGCAACAGAAACTACTTGGTCCAAAAACTGTAACGTATTTACTATACAATCTTTTACAGAAAAAGTCTGCTGACTGTAGTTTCAAATCATAGCTCCAAATTCAGTCAACAGCTTTGCAAATAAGATCAACCAAAATCAATGTCTAGAGCAGCACTAACCACTCAACATCCATTTGAAATGTGACAAGTCTGATTTATGGTGTAAGTCATATCTGGATTTCAAAGACTTAATATTGGAGAAAGAAAACTAAACTGCCTTGTTCATATTTTTATGCTGATTACATTTTGAAACAATATTTTGGATATATTGGCTTTAACAAAACTAATGTTATTAGTTAACTAATTTAGTTAAATAATTAACTAAATTAATTTTACCTGTTTCTTTTTATTTTCTTTCTTTTTTTTTTTTTTTTTTTTTTTTTTTTAAGAGACAGAGTCGGCTCGGCGCCTGTGGCTCAGCGGGCTAAGGTGCCAGCCACGTACACCTGAGCTGGCGGGTTCGAATCCAGCCAGGGCCCGCCAAACAACAATGACGGCTGCAACCAAAAAATGGCCGGGCATTGTGGCCGGCGCCTGTAGTCCCAGCTACTTGGGAGGCAGAGGCAGGAGACTCGCTTGAGCCCAGGAATTGGAGGTTGCTGAGAGCTGTGATGTCACAGCACTCTATCCAGGGTGACAGCTTGAGGCTCTGTCTCAAAAAAAAAAAAATAGAGACAGAGTCTTCACTTTATCACCCTCAGTAGTAGAGTGCTGTGCAGTCACAGCTCACAGCAACCTCCAACTCCTGGGCTTAGGCAATTCTCTTGCCTCAGCCTCCCGAGTAGCTGGGACTACAGGTGCCCGCCACAACACCTGGCTATTTTTTGATGCAGTTTGGCCAGGGCCAACTTTGAACCCGCGACCCTCGGTATATGGGGCCAGCGCCCTACTCGCTGGGCCACAGGTGCCACCCATCTTTTTACTTTCTTTAATATGGCTGCTAAAAATACTTAAAAATCACTTATGTGGCTTATATATTTCTACTGTACAGTATTGGCCTAGAAAAATCTTCTCTGCCTGGACACCGGGGTTCATGCCTGTAATCCTAGCACTCTGGGAGGCTGAGACAGGTGGATGGCTTAAGCTCAGGAGTTCAAGACCAGCCTGAGCAAGAGCAAGACCTGGTCTCTACTAAAAATGCAAAAACTAGCCGGGTGTTATGGCAGGCGCCTACAGCCCCAGCTACTCAGGTGGCTGAGGCAAGAGGACTGTTTAGGCCCAGGAGTTTGAGGTTGCTATGAGCTATGACACCACAGCACTCTAGCCAACGTGACAGAGACTCTGTCTCAAAAAAGAAAATCTTCTTTAAGTAAATAAATGTTGTTCCTATACAAGGAGTTTAAACACAACATTTATCCAACCTGAGAGTAATACAAGTGCTATTTATAAAATGGGCACCTTTTAGAGAATGGGCAAAAGTAAAAACACAAATTTTGCAAAATGTTCATAAGCAGAAACACAAATTTACTTAAAGTTTTCTATAATATTATGTTCGTACAAAATGTTTTCTACAGCAGTAATACATCACATTATGATTATTTGGTCAATGACAAGACTACATATCTAACACCAGTCCCATGAGATTATATTGGAGTTGAAAAATTCCTCTTGTCTCATGATGTTGTAGCCGTTAACATCCTACACAATACATTACTCATATGTTTATGGTGGTGCTGCTATAAACAATCAAACTATACTACCAATTGTATAAAAGTATTACAGTACAATATACAATTATGCACAGTACACAATACTTAATGATAAAAAAATGTGTTACTGGTTAAACAACTATATTACTGGTTTATGTATTTACTATACTTTTATCCTCAGTATACTCTTTCTACTTATTGAAAAAAGTTAAAAAAAAATAAAAATAAAATAAAAATAAAATTTAAAAAAGTTAACTGTTAAACAGCCTCAGGCAGCTGCTTCAGGAGTTATTATAGAAGGCGGCATTGTTACAGCAGATGATAGCATCCTGTGTGTTAGTGCCCCTGAAGACCTTCCAACAGGATGAGATGTGGAAAACTGATATTGATAATCCTGACTCTAGGTAGGCCTAGGCTAATCTCTGTATTTTTGTCTTATTTTTTAACAAAAAAATTAAAAATTTTAAAAAGAGAAAAAAGTTCACAGAATGAGGATATAAAGAAAGAAAATATTAATGTACAGCTGTACAATGTGTTCATGTTTTAAGCTAGGTTATTACAAATGAGTCAAAAAATAAAATAACTTATGAGTTTAGAAAGTAAAAAAGTTATAGTAAGATTAATATACACTATTGAAGTAAAAATTGTTAATACAGTACCTAAAGGTACAGTGTTTATAAAGTCTACAATAGTACACAGTAACGTCCCAGGCCTTCTATATTCACTCACCACTCACTGACTCACCCAGAGCAAGTTCCAGGCCTTTAAGCCCTATTCATGGTTAAATGCCCTATAAAGGTATATCATTTTTGATCTTTTATGCTATATTTTTACTAGTACTTTTCTATGTTGCAGTTTTCTATGTTTCTGGTGTATTTAGATACACTAATACTTACCAATGTGTAGTAACTACCTAAAGTATTCAATACAGTAACATGCAATACAGGTTTATAGGCTAGGAGCTATAGGTTATAGCATACTAAAAAAGTGCTAGCTACCTTCAAAATACCCACCTTGGGAAGCTATGCATCAATTCTTTAGAACTCTTTTTCTGGACTGGCCATCAGAAGCTATCATTGTATTACCCTTAATGTTCTGTATATAATCAAAATGTTTCCTTTTCAATATTTTCTTTATTTTGGGTAAAGAAAAAAGTCACTGAGCCCATACCAGCTAAGTAGGGAGAATGTTTCAACACAGTTACTTGTTTACTTGCTAAAAACTCCCTCACAGACAGTGCCATGTGAGCTGGTGCGTTGTCATTATGCAAGAGCCCTGAGTTTCTGGCCAAGATTTTCCTGTTTTTCTACAGATGTTTACTTGGTCTGCTATGCTTCTCCGAGTCAGTCAACACTTTTCACACACAATTCAAAGAATTTTTGCAATGTTTTTGTCAGTTCTGTTCATTACTGGCCACCCTGACCTCTCTTCATCAGTGTATTTTCTCTCCCCTCAGAAAAAGGTTTAATCCATTTGTACACCGCTGTCCTCTTCATGGCATTATCCCCATAAACTTGGACTAACATGTACCTGATTTTCATTTCCACTCTCGCCACACTTAACAAGAAATCTACAAATGTTTTTTCATTGCTATAATTCAGGCTTCTCATGATAGCACACAAAAACATTCAACAATAATGAACACCACTCAGCAAGACACCTCCACACATCAACACTGATGATGTACCACTGATTTATTGAAATGATGTATCATTTCATTTATTTATGAATAAACTTGATATACCAAGTTGTTTGTACAGTGCTGCCAATGTGAGCGCATGGTGGCAAGTTCGTGAATATTCTAGGTATATAGTAGGCTATTCCACCTCAGTTTGTATAAGTACACTCTATGATGTTCACCCAATGACAAAATCATCTAATGATGCATTTCTCAGAATGTATCTCCATCATCAAGCAAAAATAATTTTTTGAGATGAAGTCTTGGTCTGCTGCCCAGGCTAGAGTGCTGTCGCATCATCATAACTCACTGCAACCTCGAAATCCTGAGCTCAAGTGATCCTCCAGCGTCAGCCTTTCAAGCAGCTGGGACTACAGGAATATACACCACCATACCCAGCTTATTTTTCTATTTTTTGTAGATACAGAGTCTTGCTATGTTGCTCAGGGTGGTTGCAAACTCCTGACCTCAAGTGTTCCTCCTGTTTCAGCCTCCCAAAGTGCTAGGATTATAGGCATGGGCCACTGGTTCAGCCTCCTAAGTTCTTGTATTTCCCACATTGCCAATTTACCCTACTCCCACAAAAAGGAATTCCAATGCTACAGAAATTATAGAAAAATGTAATTCCCTTCATCCTGTATCATGTAAAGTTCAAAATAATCAAAAATTAGATGGTAATTGTGCTCATTAGAAAAATTCATTGTTTTTTGGGATTTTGTTTTTTTTTTTTGAGACAGAGTCTCACTGTGTCACCCTCGGTAGAGTGCCATGGCCTCACAGCTCACAGCAACCTCAAACTCTAGGGCTTAAGCAATTCTCTTGCCTCAGTCTCGCAAGTGGTTGAGACTTCAGGCGCCCGCCACAACACCCAACTATATTTTTGTTGCAGCTGTCACTGCTGTTTACCTAGCCCTGGCTGCATTTGAACCCACCACCCCGGGTGTATGTAGCTGGTATCCTACCCACAGAGCTACAAGCACCACCTGGAATTCACCTTCTTAAATTCTGAAATGCAAGTACTTTGGTGACATGCTTTATATTTAAAATTAAATAACTTATCTGACTAGAAGCCTTCCAGTACAAATGTAAAAATGTTTTGTTAGTGCTTCCAATTTAAAATGAGAAAAATATCATATTTCAAATTCAAATTTAAGCCATCAGAAAAAATGACTAAAATTTTAACTTATCGTTTATCAAGAAACAATCTTATAAAAGACCCCTAGATGGGGCTATAACCTCACATATACAAACTCTCAGCATCACCAGCAATTTATGCAACCTAGAATGTTGGTACTAAATGAAGTGTAATTCTGAAGTCATGATCTTGGTCCTTTTTTTAATTTTTTAACTTGGTATGTTATAAGCATACTCCTTATAACTCAGATAAAATCCCAGGTGTAGTCATTTCTCTGGTAATAATGCCTTGTGCTAACTTATTCATTAACTATTAGGCACTGAGAATGATAATAATAAATATATTTATTCCTGGGGGTTTTTTTTTAGTTTTGGCAGGGAAAACCTCAGTTAGCGAAGAGTAGGAGAGGAGAAAAAATCAATCAGGCTACTATTTACCTGGGCCCAAAATGTTACTGCATCTTCTACGTGACTTCCAACCACATCTTCAACTAAAACCAAATCACAATGCAAAGAAAATTAGAATTCATCTGCATCATCTAGCTCTGCACCAAAAAATAATTTTTAGTGTCAATACCTTTATTATAATGAGTATCTTCATCCATTTGGACAATTCCTGAAAAACTAAAAACAATTCATTACCTTGAATTAGGTTGTAATAATCCATCCACTGATAATGAATAAACACTAAACCATGTAATGTTCAAATTCTTACAAGTATCTAAAATCAACTCTATATCAAAAATGACCTCTAAGATATTTTCTTCAATAGTTAATTCTTTTGAGTATATTTTTAGCATGCAAATGCATCATACATAATCTCTATCCTTAAAATTATCTCTTTACCCAAACTTTTATAAATTTATAATAATACACATAATTTGGGTACATCTGCATCAATTACATAAATCAATACTTATGAATGGAAAGTGCAATATTCTAGTGTATTAAGGATGAAATTATGGTAGTAGACATTTCTTTTGAAATATTTTGCAGTTGGTAAAGTATAATATTATATAATGAAAATTATTTTTGAATAATAGGCAAAACTGATTTATTTTGCAGTGTTTAATTTTGGAGTTTTGTCAACAGTAGTAACCACACTGTCTTCTATATAAAATTAATTACCAGTTTTAAGTGTTTGTTCTCTTACTTTGTAGTGTTTCTCTTTGTTTACACTGTGGAAGTACTATTGTTTTGGGAGGGCATTCATTTTTTTAAAAAGAATTTGCACACTGTTCCAAAATGTTGAAGGAAAATTAAAATACAGGTTCTTCTAAAGAGCTTTAAAAACACTATACCAAAGTTTCAAATACTTTCAACTATGAAAACGGAGAAGTTAAACTCTTCATCACAGAAAAGAAATTAATATAATTTGAAAACTTTATTCTTCTGTTAACAGCTTAAAATTTGTTTTTTAACATGCCAAATGCCCAGACTCCACCACTATACAATATATACACATTCAACAGAATTCAACTTCTACCCCCGATCTATTAAAATTTTAAAATGGAAAGAAAAAAGAAAAAAAATTTTTTTCAAACACATTAAGTGGCATCAAAACATCTCCAAAACAAAGATTCTCTAATACCGGTCCAAAAGTAGTTTTTAAATTCAATTGACCAAAAAGTTGTAAAAACAAGTTGGAATCTGCTTAAGATCACATATTTCTCAGGAACACATTTTAAGACTTATACTTAGTAAAAATAAAAATGTTTACTTTGCAAATCATGCCACACATTCTAAGAGGCTACTTCTGCAGTAGTTTTAAGATTTTAATTTAAAATGACTTGCCCTGAGGGTAATGAAAGAACTGTTGCTGTACCCACTTTGTGCAAACTGCATTATCAAATGGAACGACCAAATCTCCACTTCAAGACAATGTTTTATAAGTAGGTAAAGGACTTCCTTAACACTTGCTTTATGAGGAATTTTCGACTGTAAATGGCACAGAATCTGCAGGAAGGAGAGGAGAGAGTTCCACCCCCGTACAGGGCTGTTTGTCTTCACCCAAATCTCTCAGGCTTGTTACTCGCAAGCTCGTTTAGTCCCCTCAAAGATGGTGGAAGGCCAGGATACGGGCCTCACCACAGACTTGGGAGACCTAAACGCAACCAACGACGAAAATACAGTCCTTAAAGCGGCCACCATCGCACCTACTACAAGACTACTACTGACCTCACGCTTTCCGCCCCAGACGTTTTAGAAAAGTGTCCCTGGCCCCACATGCTGGGCCTCAGCCCTCTGCCCGCCACCGCGGCCTAACCTCAGCCCACAGTAGCGCACGTGCAAAAGCTTACTGCGCGTGCTTCGCCGGCAGAGGCCCCACACTGCGCCTGCGCACACAGCGTTGCTCCATCGTCCGGGTTTGGTGGGAGCCACAGCGCAGTCACGTGGCTGCCAAGGCTTCCGACTTTGGAAGAGGCCGGCCAGGAAGGCAAGCGCTCTGGACACCCACCTTCAGGCCGGGAGCTGCGCACTGAGGCTGCGCACTGAGGATTTATGTAGCGGGGTGGGGGGGGCCTCCTCATTGGTCAGCCAACGCCCAGTACTGCTTCAAAGCACAAGTATTTACATAATACGGTGCCGTGGGATTTCATGATCTTTTCTAATGTGTTTAGGCAAATTTACACTTTAAAAACACCCCAAATTATGAGAATCTTTACATTCTTCTTACACCATGGAAAGGAGAAAATGACTTTGATAAATGAAGAATGTGTTTTCCTGATTAGTAGCTTTTCACAGTCACCCTCAGCAAACATGGCCCTCTACATTAAGATGGAGGGTGTGCGTTTGTTGTCCAGTTATATGTAGATATTACACTTTGGGGGAAAACTTGTGCAACAATTGAAAATTACCTCCAATTACTTTTTAACAGCTTGAGAGAGGTATGATTTATAATAAACTTAAGATATAAAAAGTGCACAATATGCTAAGAGAAAAGATGTTTTGTAAATACACCATTGAAATCTCTTGCACAGGCTCAGCACCTTTGGCTCAACGGGCTAAGGCGCCAGCCACGTGCACCTGAGCTAGCCGGTTCGAATCCAGCCCAGGCCGCCAAACAACAATGACAGCTGCAACCAAAAAATGGCCAGGCGTTGTGGCGGGAACCTGTAGTCCCAGCTACTTGGGAGGTGGAGGCAAGAGACTCGCTTGAGCCCAGGAGTTGGAGGTTGCTGTGAGCTGTGATGCCACCACACTCTATCCAGGGTGACAGCTTGAGGCTCTGTCTCAAAAAAAAAAAAAAGAAATCTCTTGCACAATCAAGATAAACTTTTCCATCACCCCAAAAGTTTCTTCATGCCCATTTATAATACATGCCCTCCATCGCCACCTTTCTGCTTTTTGTCATCATACATTAGTTTACTTTTTCTAGACTTTGATATGAATAGAATCAAACAGAATGAACATTTTATCTGATTTCTTTTAAAGTATGCACATTTTATCTGGCTTCTTCTAAATAACATAATTGTTTTGAGGTTCATTCATTCTGTCCCATACATCAATACTTTGTTGCTTTCTATTGCCAATACTATTTCTTGCATGAATATAACAATTTATTTAATCTGTCTTTCGATAAACATTTGGATTGTTTCCAGTTTGTGGTTGTTTCGGTTAAAGCTGCTATTGTGTGCAAGTCTTTGTGTGGACATGTTTTCATTTATGTTGGGTTAATATCCATGAGTATCTAAAAATGGCTAGATCACAGAGTTGTGTGTTTAAGAAACTGCCAGACTGTTTACAAAATTAACTGCACTATTTTATATTCCCATCTGCAGTGTTTAAAAGTTCTAGTTGCTCAGCCGGGCACGGTGGCTCACGCCTGTAATCCCAGCACTTTGGGAGGCCGAGGCAGGTGAATTGCCTGAGCTCAGGAGTTCAAGACCAACCTGAGCCAGAGGGTGACCTAATCTCTAAACATAGACGGGTGTTGGGGCGGGTGCCTGTAGTCCCAGCTACTCGGGAGGCTGAGGCAAGCAGATCGCTTGAGCCCAAGAGTCTGAGGTTGCTGTGAGCTGTGATGCCAGTGCGCTCTTCCCAAGGTGACAAAGTGAGACTCTGTCTCAAAAAAAAAAAAAGTTCTAGTTGCTGTATATCCTCACCCACATTTGACATATTTTCTACCCATATATCTACTTAAGTGATGTATCTATTCAAACTTTTTTTTTTTTTTGAGACAGACTCTCACTTTGTTGCCCTGAGTGGAGGGCTGTAGCCTCACAGCTCACAGCAACCTCAAACTCTTGGGCTTAGAGCGTCTCTTACCTTAGCCTCCCAAGTAGCTGGGACTACAGGCACCTGCCAGAACGCCCGGCTATTTTGTTGTTGTTTTTAGTTGACCGGGTTCAAACCCGCCACCCTCAGCGTATGTGGCCGATGCCCTGCCAACTGAACTAAGAGCCCCCCAGCCCAAACTTTTTCTTTTTTTTGAGACAGTCCCACTTTGTTGCCCCCAGTACAGTGCCATGGCATTATAACTCACAGCAATCTCAAACTCTTGGGCTCAAGAGATTCTCTTGCCTAAGCCTCCCAAGTAGCTGGTACTAAAGGCAGCCACCACAATGGCTGGCTGTTTAGAGACAAGGTCTCGTTCTGGCTCAGGCTGGTCTCAACCCTGTGAACTCAGGCAACCCACCTGCCTCCACCTCCCAGAGTACTAGGATTACAGGCATGAGCCACTGCACCCAGCCTATCTGTTCAAACTTTTTCCCATTTTCTAATAGGATTGATTTATTATTGAGTTTTGACAGTTCTTTATATGTTATGGGTACAACTCCTTTAGAATTGCACATATTGTCTCCCAGCATATAGCTGTCTTTTCTCTACAAAGGACATTTTAAAGAGCAAAAGTTTTGATGCAGTCCAATTTCTCAGTTTTGCCTTATGGAATATGCTTTTGATAGTTTAAGAAACCTCTGGCTAATCTACTTTACAAAAGTCATCTTCTATATTTTCTTCTAGAAGCTGTACATATTTAGGCTTTATATTTAGACTTATAATCCTTTTGGAGTTAATTTCTTATAGGATGTGAAACATGAGTCAAAGTTGTTTTTTGCATATGAATATCCAATTGTTCCAGCACCATTTGTTAGAAACATTATCATTTCTCTATTGAATTGTCTTTTCACCATTGTCAAAGATTAATTGACCGTATATGTGTAAGTCTATTTCTAGATTCTCTGTTACATTGATCTATTGGGGGGGGTATTTTTTTTAGAGACAGAGTCTCACTTTGTTGCCCTCGGTAGAGTACTGTGGCATCACATTTCACAGCAACCTCCAACTCTTGGGCTTAGGCGATTCTTTGCCTCAGCCTCCCAAGTAGCTGGAACAACAGGTGCCCACCACAATGCCCAGCTATTTTTTTGTTGCAATGTGGTCGGGGCCGGGTTCGAACTCACCACCCTCGGTATATGGGGCTGGCATCCTACCCACTGAGCCACAGACGCTTCCCTGGGGTTTCTTTTTAATCAATCCTGTACTGTATCATTATTGTAGGTTTATATTATATCTTAAAGACAAGGCTTACGCCTTACAATTGTTCCTTTTCAATGTTATTTTAGCTTGTTATATTAGGCTGTGTGTGTATGTGTATGTGTGTGTATGTGTGTGTGTGTGTGTGTGTGTAAGTAATGAGTATTCACACACACATAGCCTAATGAGATTTTGATTAGAATTACATTAAATCTAGACATCAATTTGAGAATTGACATCTTAATTATATTGGACCTTTGGATCCATGAACACAAGTATGTTATCTCCACTTATTCATGTCTTTTATTTCTCTGAGCAATGTTTTGTATTAATACTTTTCAAAATATAAGTGTTGCACATCTCTTGTCTGATTTATCTCTGAGGATTTCATTTTTATACTATTGTAAATGGCATTATTTTCTTAATTTCAGTTTCTTCTTGTTTTGTTGCTAGTATATAGAAATATACTTTTTGTATAATGGTCATGCTTACTGCATCCCTATAATTTCACTTATTTCTTGTGATAGTTTTTTTAAACATTTAGCAGAATTATCTACATACATCAGTGATTCTCAACCTTCCTAATGCCTCCTAATGCCACAACCCTTAATACAGTTCCTCATGTTGTGGTGACCCCCAACCATAAAATTATTTTCATTGCTACTTCGTAACTTTAGTTTTGCTACTGTTATGAATCGTAATGTAAATATCTGTTATGCAGGATGTATTTTCATTGTTACAAAGGGGTTGCGACCCACAGGTTGAGAACCACTGACATAGATGATCATGCCATATGCAAATAAAAAGTGTTTTACTTCCTCTTTTCCAATCTTTTCTTCCTTTTTATCTTACCTTATTGCAATAGTTAGATCCTCCAGTATAATGTTAAATAGAAGTGCTGAGAGCAGACACCCTTCCCATGCTCCCGATCTTAGGAGGAAAGCATTTTCCTTCCACCATGAAGTATGATGTTAGCTGTGGGTTTTAGTAGATACCCTCCAACAGTTTGAAGAAGTTTCCTTCTATCCCTAGTTTGCTGAGAGTTTTTAAAATAAATGTATGTTGACTTTTGTCAAATCCTTATTTTACGTCTATTAAGTTTATCATGTGGTTCTTTTTTGGCTTTTTAAAGTGATGAATTACTTATGATTAATTTTCAAATGTTAAAATAACCTGCATTTCTGGGATAAAAACCAATTGATCATGATGTATTATCCTTCTGATATATTCTTGTATTAGATTTGCTAAATTGCTAAAATAAATTTTTTTGCATTTATGTTCAAGAGAGATATTTGAAATTTTCTTATGTCTTTGGCTGGTTTTGATATCAGATTAATGCTGTCCACATAGAATAAGTTGTAAAGAAGTCCCACCTTCAATTTTTTGGAAAAGTCTGATAGAATTGATACTTTGTTCCTTCAGTGTTCAGTAAAATTCACAGTGTAGCCATCTCACCCTGGAATTTTCTCTGTGGTTAGGTTTTTAACTGCAAATTCAATTTCTTTAATAGATAAAAGATGAATCAGATTATCTGTTTATTACTAAGTGAGCTTGATTGTGTCTGTATTGTAAAATGTTTGAACTTTATATTTTCCTGTTACCTCAACATCTCCACAGGCTATGAGCACTCTGTGCAAGGGACCAGGTATACCAATGTGTAAGGCTAGTTCCTGCCACAAATTCCCCTTCTTGTCGTCCCCTGATTATTACCTAATGATATTCAAAATCACCAGTCAAATCCCCTCACACGTTTTGCCTATGAACTGTGCTCTGATTTCCAGTAAAGGCACTCCTCCGTGGGTCCTCTCTCTCTCTCAGTTTACTATCTTCTTGGCTGAGCCTGCTGCCTTGACATTCACTCCTCCCAAATGCCCTCTGTGTAACATGCCATGCCTCTTTTTTCTAGGACCTATGAGTATAATAAATCATTCATATGACTCTCAGTAATCTCCATGGCCATACTGGAATGATCCTTAAGGATCTCACAAAGGGGAGACTTACTTCCATGTTTATAAACAACAGTCTTTTTCAAGAAACTTGTCCATTTCATGTAAATTGTCAAAATAATTAGCATAAAGCTGTTTATAATATTCCTTTAGTATCCTTTTAATATCTGTAGAATCTATAGTAATGCCTCCATTCTCATTCTTAACTACGGTAATCCATCTCCTCTCTCTCACTGTTTAGTCAAGCTATAGAATTATCAACTTTATTGTCTTCTCAGACAAAAAGCTTGTGATTTTGTCTGTACCTTTTCTATTTCAATTTATGCTCTGGTCTTTATTCTTTTCCTTTTACCCATTTATCTTAGTTTTCACTTACTCTTATTTTTCTAGTTAAGGTAAAGCCTGTGAGGTCACTGATTTGAGACTTTCTTTACCAATACAGGCATTTGGTGCTATAGATTTCTCCCCGAGTACTGCCTTAGTTGTATCTCACAAATATTATGTTGCGTTTTCACTGTCACTCAATTAAAATACTTTTATTCCTCTTTTGACTTTTTTATTTGAACCTTGAATTATTTACATATAATATATAATTTTCAAATATTTGGCCTTTTTGAGCTGTTATTGATTTCTAACTTAATTCCATTGTGGCCAGGGGATATACTTTATGACCTAAATCATATTAAAAGTATTGAGACTTGTATTATGGGCAAAACATGGTCAATCTTAGTAAACTTTCCTTTTGCACTAAAAGAAATAATATATATTCTGCTGTTATTGGTTTGAGTGTCCTATCTATAAATGTCAATTAGGTCAAGTTGGTTAATAGTGGTTCAAGTCTTCTACATCCTTACTGACTTTATATCTATATAATCTATTGGTAAAAGGAGGCCCCTAGGTCACTACTCTGTCCTGTAGCATCTAAGAAGGGCTAGGGCAAGAAGCAAGAGCTATCACTGTAGGCCCAAGTATTCTTCCAGCTTCAGAGTGTGTATCCCAATTACATATATATTTACCAACTATAGAAATAAACAAAGAGTGAGACTAGATCCATTTTACCCACTATGAAATGGACTTTGGCCAGAACTCTATCACCAGGCTTCCATAAAACCTTGTTCTAATAGGTGAACCAGTATGATCTTTTGGGTACTTTGGGATCCATGTCAAGTCACACACTATATCCTACAGCTTTTGGTTGAAAAATCTGAGTATTCCTCTTTATCCACTACATAGTTACCCTGGTAAATGATGGTATATGACTGCCCTATTGAGGAAGGATTAGGGGGATATTTATCAAATATATACAAGCGTCCTTACTCAAAGGGACCTAGATTCTCCCTACTAATATGGGCTCTAAACCTGAACTGCCTTAGATCTGGAGAATGAGTGAGGAACTGTGGTTTTTCATTACGATGATTGATGTTAGCCTCCTCCTTGGCAGTTCTCAATTATTTTAATACAAGTCAAATAACTTCCTAATCAGCTGTCCTTTTATCTTGCCCCTGGCAACATTGTGAACTTAATCTTATTCATAGATTCATGCCTTAATGTCCACTGGGCCTCTGACAGTTAAGTTCCACAATGTGGCCTTCAACATTTTCTAGTGGCACCCCATTATCTATTTACATGTATATTAGAGCTCAGTATCATGGCAACGTCTTCCATCATCAATCAGTCTAGTGTGTAGAGATCAACCCCTTCCAGGCTTCCCAGTTTCCAGGATACCCTTCTCCATTACATTCCATATTAGTTATGAGTGTCATCTGGGCCTTCCCAGGGAAGAGTCATATTGCAGCTTTTTCACTTTCAAACTACAAATCCATTCTAACATTTCTACTGCCTTAAGTTTTTTGACTCCTTCCTTAATATTATAAAGGATAATTTCTGGCATTTACACTATATTTTTTTTTTTTTGAGACAGAGTTCCACTATTTCACCCTCAGTAGAATGCTGTGGCATCCCAGTTCACAGCAAACTCAAACTGGTGGGCTTAAGCGATTCTCTTGCCTCAGCCTCCCAAGTAGCTGGGACTACTAGCTGCACCAGCCACAATGCCCGGCTATTTTTGTTGTTGTAGTTGTCATTGTTGTTGAGCAGGCCAGGGCCGGATTTGAACCCGCCACCCTCGGTGCATGTGGCTGGCACCATAACCACTGTGCTGCAGGCACCGAGTCTACACCATATCTTCTATATGCCATCCTTACAGGTTATTAAGACAACTCCAGACATCCTTGACAGGGCATTAAACCATATGTCATGAATAGTCCCATGCCACTTTCTCCTATCAAGCCTTATTTATATTTCATCCCCAATGCAGGCCTTTATTCAACACCCGCAACATCTACTCCCAGACATGCTTTCTGTTCTTGCCAATAGTTTTCAACAAGAACCTGCAGTTCATTAACAGTGAAAGCTATCCTCCAATTTGGGGTATGCTGAGATCTAATCCTAGTTACTACTACTACAACAGAGTCAGTTAAAAGTAGCAGGGGAAGGTCTTCGGAAGGACAAATGGTACCTTTTGTTTGCTTGTTTTGGCTTTGGAGACAGAGTCTCACTTTGTCGCCCTCAGTAGAGTGCCATGGAGTCATACCTCACAGCAACTTCAAACTCTTGGCCTTAAGCAATCCTCTTGTCTCAGCCTCCTGTGTGGAAGAGGCTGCCACAACACCTGGCTATTTTTAGAGACAGGAGTCTCACTCTTACTCAGGCTGGTCTCGAACTCCTGAGCTTAAGCAATCCACCCACCTCAGCCTCCCCCAGTGCTAGGATTACAAGCCTGAGCCACTGTGCCTGGCCACAAATGTTACCTTGTGATGCAACTCCCTTAGATGAAGCACATCCAGAATCTTAAGACATGAGCAGGTTATTCTCCTCTAGAAAACAGAATGCTGCTTGAGCCAGCACAAAGGTTCAAGGAAACCTGAGGGTTCAATTCTCGAGCTCACCAACACAAATGTTCCAACTGCATGACTTAGGGTTCCATTTTTTTCCTGTCAGCACATTGACTTTGTTGGAGAATATAGAGACTATGCATTCAGTCCCCTTTGCAGCCTTGCCACCTTACTTTTAGATTTGGACCTTATTGTCAACTTCCAAGGATGGCCCCCAAATCATTAGCTCCTCTACCTCTTTGGGCTGCACATGTATGATACAGTGGGTTTCAGGGTACATCCCAAGCCACAGTGTCAGAGAATCCCTGCAAAAGCAAGCAAGGGAGCCATAATATGGGCCCAAAACAAAGTGCCATCAAATGGCTTCCAACTAAAGCTGTCAGAAGCCCGCATGGAATTGTTTCAAAGCAGTACTGAAATAAGGGGTGGAGGGACCAAGAAGATCTGAAGTAGCACCGAAGAGGTGCCCAATACAGTTACAGACCGTGACATTTAACAATACAACTTGAAAATCTGTTGCTATCACTAGACAATGGTTGTATAATTTTTTTTTTTTTTTTTTGTAAAGACAGAGTCTCACTTTATCACCCTCGGTAGAGTGCCGTGGCATCACACAACTCACAGCAACCTCCAACTCCTGGGCTTAGGCGATTCTCTTGCCTCAGCCTCCCAAGTAACTAGGACTACAGGCACCCGCCACAACACCCGGCTATTTTTCTGTTTTTGCAGTTCAGCCGAGGCCAGGCTTGAACCTGCCACCTTCAGTATATGGGGCTGGCGCCCTACACCATGAGCCACAGGCGCCACCCTTGATTGTATAATTTTAAAAGTTTTTAACTCAAAACCAGAAATTAACATTACAAAGTTTGAAAAATGAAAGAAAATAAAAAAGTGATTTTAATTTTTGTTTTCCTTTTTTTTTTTTTGTGAAACAGGAGTGCAGTGGTGTCATCATAGCTCACTGCAACCTCAAACTCCTGGCCTGGGCTCAAGCAAATCCTCTCCCACCTGGGGTGGCACCTGTGTCTCAAATGAGTAGGGTGCCAGCCCCATATACCGGAGGTGGTGGGTTCAAACCTGGCCCCGGCCAAAACTATAAAAAAAACAAAAAAATCCTCTCCCATCTCAGCCTCCCGAGTAGCTACAGGCACCGAACCTCTATGCAAGACTTTTTTTTTTTTTTTGCAGTTTTTGGCCAGGGCTGGGTTTGCACCCGCCACCTCCGGCATATGGGGCCAGCGCACTACTCCTTTGAGACACAGGCACTGCCCTGGAAGACTATTTTTGAAAGAAAAAGTGGCCCTTATATATTTGGTCAAAAACCCTTGATAATATCTTTAATTTTTAAATAGCCTGAAAAAGCCATGATATACTGAAAGTATTTGCTATACTTTCAAGTTCTGACTTCATTTGGCTCAGTGCCTATACCTCAGCAGCTCGGGAGCCAGTCACATATACTGGACCTGGAGGGTTGGAATCCAGACTGGGCCTGCCAAACAACAATGACAACTACAACAACAACACACACAAAAAATAGCCAGGTATTTCAGGTGCCTGTAGTCCCAGTTACTTGGGAGGCTAAGGCAAAGAGAATTGCTTAAGCCCAAGAATTGGAGGTTGCTGTGAGCCATGACACCACGGCACTCTACCAAGGGAGACATAGTGAGACGCTGTCTCAAAAAAACAAAAACAAACAAACAAAAAAAAACCTCATTTTGTCAGGAAAGAGAAAAAATATATACAAAGTTGTTAATCATGAATTTTGACAGAAGTAATTTAAGGCACTTTCACTTATTTAAACAAATTAGGGAAACACCTTAAAAAGACATTTATATAGCAAATAAAGTAAATAAGTTGAGAGAAAATAAACTGTATTATTACATTTAAGTAAACATGAAAACTGTATGTTCAAATGGTGGTTTAACTTCTCCAGTAGTTTTCATGAATGTTTTGTAGAAGGTGGCAATGGAGCTTTTCCTTTCTGCTTAGCAGTCTTTTCCATTTTTACCTGTAAATTTAAAATATTTATTGATATAATAATTTGTAAACCATTCTGAAGGAAAAAAAGTTGCATAACTCTTATTTGGATTCATGTCTTACTTAACACAGCCTTTATTAAGCTCATAAATACTAAAGCAACAATTTGATAAAGGGATAAAAATTATGTTAAAGTGGTTTGATTTTACAGAATCATTTTAATAAAAATAACATATAAACGAATATTGCTTTAGACAAAAGAATAAATTCATTTCAACTGCTACTAAAATTAATAAAAAGCTGAAACACCTCACTTACAGCCAATCTATACACATTTCCTACAAAGTTACAGAATGTACCTAATCAGCTGGATTATCTCTGGAACATGGACTGCTTTAAGGATGCTTTCCTATAATTTTAGTTTCTACATTCCACAGCTACCTTCCTAAAGATCTTGTACTCCTCTATTACAGTTAAAGCAAAGCAGCATCACTTGTGGCCTTGTAACTTTTTAGACTCATATAGTCCTTTTCCACAGGATTAAAGACCCCAGAGAACACAATGCCCACCTGCCTCTTACTCACCACCACTCACATTCACCCACACCAATTTCCAGAGGCAGCATCACTGCCTTACGCCTGCAAGAGAAGGAGAGAGAAAAAATAAGGGAAAATAGATAAAAGACAGGGCCTCTTACCCCTTAAAGTGACAGGAATATTAAAAAAATTAAAAAGCAAAATAAATAAATAAATAAAATCTATGATTAAAAAAAAAAAGTAGCAGAGACCTGGTTAAACCAGTCTACTCAATCCTATCAAACTGCAAGTAATAAAAATTCCCAGCAATGGCCAGGTGTAGTGCCTAGTGCCTGTAATCCTAGCATGCTGGGAAAATAAGATGGGAGAATCACTTGAGCTCAGGAGTTTGAGTCCAGCCTGATCAAGAATGAGACCCCATCTCTACTAAAAATAGAAAAATTAGCTGGGCATTATGAAAGGCACCTGGAGTCCCAGTTACTCAGCAGGATGAGTTCTAGCTTGAACACAGAAGTTTTTGGTTGCTGTGAGCTAGACTGATGCCATGACATTCTAGCCTAGGGCCAACAGAATGAGACTGTCTCAAAAAAAAAAAAATTCCCAGTAATAAAACCAGATTAACCTCTGTCTCATCCCCATTTTTCCCCTCTCTCCTCTTTGAGTTGGTTGGCAACCTCATTAAGAAACACTCATTATCACTCTTGCACACCGTATCCATAAACAGATCATCTGAAGGCTCCCAAAGAATACCCCATTGTAAGACAAAAATTATAAAGGCTTTAAAGTCAAATAAGGGAGCCTTTGAATCCTCCTTCTGCCATTTATCAAGCATTTAGGCAAGTTACTTAATCAATTTTTTCATTTGTATAAAAAGATTGTATTAATACCTACTTCTCAGGATTGTTCTAAAGGTATAAGATTATATATTTATATATATACACACACTCACACACATATATATAGCATATGCATATATGTACTCAAGCACTATACAAATGCTAGTCCTTTTTCCCCTCTCATTTAAAACTAAGTGTTAGATTTGTAATAACATCAAAAAAGAAAAAAAAGATACTAAACAAGCAAAAGCCAAAGCTGTATTTGCTACTTGCTCATCTATATAGTACTTTGCAAATATGTCCTTGCAGGGGTGTCCAACCTGCAGCCTAAAGTACACATGCAGATTAGGTGAGGACTTTTTTGCTTATCTGTGGTGGCAGATATCACAAAAATTATGCATGGACCTTTTTTTTGGCTCATGAGCTTTTGTTAGTGTTTGTGTATGTAATGTGTGGCCCAAGACAACTCTTCTTCCAATGCATGGCAAAGAAGAAAAAGGGTTGGCTAGGTCTTCTCTTCCTTTTCTTTTTTCTTCCCCCTGGCAGGAACACAGTGCCTTGTACTTAGCAAATCTTTGATACTTCTTTCCTTAATAAAATTCTCCTTTCTTGGGAGAAAAAAGACAAAAGGTCGTCCACAGCAGAGGAAAAAAAATGACCTGATTTATTTTAAAAAGCACCTTTTCAATAATATCTAAACATAACTGGTAAACTATGTTACCACAAAGGCTTATTTTATCAAAGCTGACTTACAATAGATTCTTCCTTGCCAATTACACCAAACAAGATACACACATGGAACACTCTTGAAAAAGGCTCTGAACTGTCAGAGATACAGTTTCCTAAGCATCGCAATGGTTTTGGAGTAAATGACAAGACAGTATGTATACAACCTGTCAGCTCAGAAAATCATTTAGATTTAGGCTTCTTAGTTTTTATACTCTTATTAATCACACAGGCTAGAGAGTTTATAAACTGTATCATAAAGGCATAAAACATGTTCTGGAGAGTTGTAAACTACATCTCATAAATCCATAAACTCTAGATATATTTACAAGCAATCTGGTTAGACCAGGTATATCCTTATCTTCCCTAACTCTAACCCTTAATTTAATCATCTATCCTTATACTCCCTTATTTGACTTTAAAGCCTTTATAATCTTTGTCTTACAATAGGATATTCTTTGGGAGTCCTTGAGATGACCTGTTTATGGGTACAGTGAGCATGTTTGGGAAGATACAAAACAGTCAACAGTACCCAAGCTTCTAGAGCAGTGATTTTCAACCTGTGTGCCATGGCACACTGGTGTGCTATGAGCGGATCTCTAGTGTGTCACAAAATTTTTTAAAGATCATTAATTAAATTATTTTTGAAAGAAGTTCAAAGCACAATAAGTATATTCTTTTTTTACTCTTTTCCTTGATGAACATAATTTAAGTGTACCATGAAAGTTTAACCATAGGTTCTAGTGTGCCATGAGATAAAAAAAAAAAGTTGAAAAACATTCTTCTAGACAGTGGGAATTCTAGAACCTACTCCCCCATAAACCTCTGAGCAAAAACTTAAATTTGGCTATGGATGTCTAAGTCCCAAGAATGGCAATGGATCTGATAATTCCTACCCCTGATGCTGCTACAAAATAGCCTTTTCTTTCATCACTTAGATCAATCACCCCCAACCCTCACATCTTACTATACCTTTCCCTTTGCTATCGTGTAAGTCTGTGCCCCCTCAAAATTCATGTGTTGAAATCTTAACCCCCAATGTATTGGTATTAGGAGGTGGAGCCTTTGGAAGGTATAGGGAAAGGAAAGTTGAACAAAATTAGTATGAGTGACTCCATCTTTGTTCATTTGTTGACCTTAGCACCTCATCCTGTTCTCAGGGTGTCTGGAGTGTGTTTACTACCTTCAGGGGGACTTGGTCACTCTCCCAGAAGAGATAATAAACATTCCCAGGCTTCTGCCTCACATTTGAGTTATACACAACTGCCTGTGCATTATTCTTTTGAACAATAAAAGGGGGGGGCCCAAAGCAGAAACCTGAAGTCTCATCTATGGAGTAGATGGACTGCCAAGACTGGGACTACCCAGCTTTTGAGCCTAGGTGTAGGTGTTCCCCTGGTTTGGTGAGCATATTATAGTTGTATATAACTTTTCTTTATTGGCTTATGGAAAAACCTCGCAGCAGTTGGAACCATGTCTACTGATGCATTCCACAGACTCATGAAGTGATTCAGAGAGTATATTGTAATTGGAAGTAACTTTTCCCCCTCACTAACTCTGTATTTGCTTTCTAATATTATATATAATTTTATTTCTCATCTCTGACATAATCTTACCCATTCAAAAAATCCATCTTGCTTCAGAATCTTAGAGCATGTTCTTATCCTTCTTTCGATGTCAAAAGCACAACAGAAGGGGATTAGGTCGCAAGGGCAAAGCCCTCATGAATGAGATAGTGCCCTTATAAAAGAGCCCCAGAGAGCCATCATGCCCCTTCCACCATGTGAGAACACAACAAGAAGATGTCAACTATGGACCCTCACACCAGATACCAAATCTGCCAGCCCTCTCACATTAGACTTTCCAGCCTCCAAAACTGTGAGTAATCAATTTCTGTGTTTATAAGTTACCCAGTTTATAGTATTTTGTTATAGCAGCCTAAACAGACTAAGGCTCCCTGAGACCAGAGCTGTCAAGAAGAACCTTCTATAACGATGGACATATGTTTTATATCTATAAGTTGAGGGAGCACAAACTTATACCAGTATGTTTTATATCTGTATCTAAGGTAGCCACTAACCACATGGGGATACTGAGCACTTGAAATGTGACTTATGTGGCTGAGGAAATAAATATTAAACTTTAATTTATTGAAATTTAGACTTATATAGCTAGATACGGTGAATGGACACAACACCGATACAGAATGTTTTCATCATTACAAACAATTATATTGTTTAATTCTACCTTAAATCATATCTAGGACTCTCCCTTTCCACTTCAAAATTCTTAAGCTAATCTCTCTGTCATCAACTTACTTTCTGTGCTCTTGGATGGATTGCAATGTTCTCCTTTTCCACACCTTTAGTTGCTTAACAACTTAACAAGCTAAGTCTTGTCTAAGAGAGATAGAAGATACAACAAAAAGTAACAAGCATGCCTTTTTGTGGAGTTTATCTATGTGGAGCGATAAAAGTGCCCACAAAGCATCTATAAAATAATCCAAAAGAATGCAAGTTCAGCCACACGGCTAAGATACTATTCCCAGTACCTGATCAAGCCAACATTCTTTCATCTAGCAAAAAACAAAAATAAAACTCTCAAATATGAATACCTCCATGAAACTTATCAAAAGTATAAGTAGACATGTATGAAAGTGAGTAACAATTGTCCTTGTGATAATTTTTTCAACTTTCTACAAATATTTATTGAAAAATTACACATAATGCACTGTACTAGGTGGTAGGGAAAATACGAAGATAATAAAATACTATTCTTTTTTTTTTTTTGAGACAGAGTCTCAAGCTGTCCCCCTGGGTAGAGTGCTGTTACATCACAGCTCACGGCAACCTCCAACTCCTGGGCTCAAGCGAGTCTCTTGCCTCCGCCTCTCAAGTAGGTGGGACTACAGGCGCCCACCACAACGACCGGCCATGTTTTGGTTGCAGCCGTCATTGCTGTTTGGCGGCCCAGGGCTGGATTCAAACCCGCCAGCTCAGGTGTACGTGGCTGGCGCCTTAGCCTGTTGAGCCACAGGCGCCAAGCCTAAAATACTATTCTTATCCCTAAGGCATTCACACTGTGGTAGACAATTGATGAAACAGATTTCATCACTACCTGATGAAAATGACCATTACTTAAAGCTATGAACACATCAAAACTACACTTGTTTAATTGTGGCAGGCTCCTGTAGTCCCAGCTACTCAGGAGGCTGAGGCAAGAGAATCGCTTAAGCCCAGGAGCTGGAGGTTGCTGTGAGCTGTGTGACATCATGGCATTCTACCTAGGGCAATAGAATGAGACTCTGTCTCTCCAACAAAAAAAAAAAAAAGAAAAGCAATAAAAACTACAGTTGTTTAAGCCTGGGAGCTGTTACTATATGATTATGTTTAGTGTTCATTATATTTCTCAAAGCTTACTGGTTAATTTTTTTTTTTTTTTTTGAGACAGAATATTAATTATTAATCCTCTGTAGACTGCTGTGGCATCACAGCTCACAGCAACCTCCAACTCCTTGGGCTTACGCAATTCTCTTGCCTCAGCCTCCTGAGTAGCTGGGACTACAGGCACTAGCCACAACACCTGGCTATTTTTTTGTTGCAGTTTGGCCAGGGCGGGGTTTGAATCTGCCCCCCCCCCGTATATGGGGCCAGCACCCCACCCACTGAGCCACAGGCATCACCCAACTTAATGGGTAATTTTAACTTGAATCAGGATACACCAAAAATCTTCTAAAAAGAAGAAATGATACATATTAAGAATTCAAAATATATTCAATCTTGGACAATTAAATGTTTTCAAATAATAAAAAAAGGAACATGTATTTTTTTAAAAGCACTTAAGATACATATAATTTACAAATCTGCTGATAGCTAATAATTATTGATAATTTTATTTTTGTATTTAGTCAATGTTTATACTGAATTATATTTCATGTTATTCATTAGTCCTATTTCTATCTAAATTATTGTAAATAAGCCTCACGGCCAAGTACCAGCTATCAGACTTTAACAATTATTTTCAATGATGTTCCACATTCAATATGCAATAATTCTACAGTGTTTTTGTTACAAGTAAATTTTTAATGAAAATAGATTTCCTGAAAAACCTACCCTTTCCTGATACCGTCTTTCAAAGAAAGCCATATCATCCTCTTCGGGTCTCCTTGAGGAAGAAAGTTGACTACTTGTACCTACTAACAAGAAAAAAAAAAAAATCAATGTATTTATATCATCACATAGTCCCCTGAAATAAAAAACAGAACGAAAAGGTTCCTTCTATCAGGTGATAATGCTTTGTTTTACAAACCAAAAACGGCCTAAACATATTACTGGTCCTACTATCTAATTCCTTTTTAGAAAGAATGGAATCACAGGACAAAGGCAATTTTCAGGCTTGGCGCCCACAGCTCAAGCAGCTAAGGCACAAGCCACATACACCTGAGCTGGCGGGTTCGAATCCAGCGTTGTTTGGACCTGCCAAAACAACGACGGCTGCAACGAAAAAAATAGCTGGGCGTTGTGGCGGGCGCATGTAGTCCCAGCTACTTGGGAGGCGGAGGTAGGAGACTCTCTTGAGCCCAGGAGTTGGAGGTTGCTGTGAGCTGTGATGCCATAGCACTCTACCCAGGATGACAGCTTGAGGCTCTGTCTCATCATTGGCAAACATTCTTCCCATATTCAATGGCTCATATTAAATAACACCACATAGCTATTCTATAAGGGTACACTTGGTTTTGTCCAACTGCTTTTTACATTTTATAACTAGAAATCTATGTTCCAGTTTATGAGATAATGCAAGTAATTATTGAGGCTTTATATAGACAACCACAGTGACGATACTTCCTGCTTCAAAATTTTTGAAAACTAAAACATTTTAGCCTTTTTTCATGGTATTTGCTTTGTAAAACTAATCAAGCACGAGTTTGCATGCTGAAAGAAATTTAAAAGTGCTTCAGTAGGAAAACTCTAGTTGTCCTTTTTTTTTTTTTGATTATAAGTTTTTTTTTCCTTAAATATATGTATTTTATTATTCTTCATTACATTATTCCCCCCCCCCCGTGGTAAGACAGAATTGATTTACAGAAAAGAATACAGAAAACACCAAAGCTCCTGGTAGAGGGAGAGATTTCAAGTGGGGAGAGAGATGCTCTCT
>CAUYRH010013989.1:0-25192 GCA_963574655.1 Perodicticus potto
CATTTGATCCTATAATTCCTTTACTAGGTATATACCCAGAAGACCAAAAATCACATTATAACAAAGACATCTGTACCAGAATGTTCATTGCAGCCCAATTCATAATTGCTAAGTCATGGAAGAAACCCAAGTGCCCATCGACCCACGAATGGATTAATAAATTGTGGTACATGTATACCATGAAATACTATGCAGCCTTAAAGAAAGATGGAGACTTTACCTCTTTCATGTTTACATGGATGGAACTGTTAGCAAAGTATCTCAAGAATGGAAGAAAAAATATCCAATGTACTCAGCCCTACTATGAAGCTAATTTAAAGGTTTCATATGAAGGTTATAACCCAACTATAGCACAAGAATATGGGAAGGGAGGGGAGGGGGGAGGTTGGGGTGAAGGAAGGGTAATTGGTGGGGCCACAACTATGGTGCATCTTAGAAGGGTATAGGCGAAACTTGCCAAATGCAGAATACAAATGTCTTCATACAATAACTAAGAAAATGCCACAAAGGGTATGTTAAACAGTTTGATGAAGACATTTCAGATTATTTATGAAACCAGCACATTGTACCTCTTGATTGCACTAATGTATGCAGCTATGATTTAATAAAAAAAATTAATAGATTTAGGGAGTACAAATGGAACTGCATTATATGTGTATATTGCTTAGTGGTGAAGTCAGAGCTTTCAGTATACCAACAATCTGAATAGTGTATGTTGCACCCAGTAGGTAGTATATTTTTAAATAAAGCTTCAAAATTGGATTTTTGCTTGAGTGACTGTGTCATGAGTTTTAGTCTAGCATTGTTTTTCCACCTGAGGCATAATATTGCTAAATATGCAATATGGTCAAATGAATATGCATTCATTCCATGTGGGAGAGTAATAATGATATTAATAGGTAACACCTAATGAGCCATATATTCTTTCTTGTTTTCTCTTACCTAGCACAAAAAAGATTTCATCCGTAAAGAAGACTGTTAGCACATTATCTATTGCAGTTGTTTTTGGAATTACCTGGGTTCTGGCATACTTGATGCTAATTGAAAATGATGACATAAGGATCATCTTCAGCTACGTATTCTGCCTTTTCAACACTACTCAGGTATGATGTAATTACTCTGAAAGTAGCAGACTATACAGTAGAGGGGATGATATCACCCCAGATCAAAGTTACCTCCCTTTAAAACTCTCTGAAGGTCATTCCTTTAGGAATTTCTCTCTCTTTCTCTCTCTCTCTCTTTTTTAAGAGATGGGTCTCATTATGTTGTCTAGACCAAATTTAGATTTCTAGCCTCAAGAAATTCTTCCCCCTTAGCCTCCTGAATGGCGGGTATTACAGACACCTGTCACTATGCCTAGAGAGATTCTATGCTTGATACACTTGGTGGGAAGAGGGAGGAAAGCTCTTTCTGACTTATCTGCTATGTTTTTCCTGGGCTGGAGCTCATAGAATTTAATTGCAGTAGGGTTTAACCACATTAGTCCCTCTTTGAACAGGAGAGATTTTGTCAAGCAGCTGGCTTGGGAAACAACTGTTTTCCTTTTCTCCCATGGAACGAGTTCATGGTATAGTTAGACAGTGTTTGAAGTTACTGCTTGGATTTCTGTGGACTTGGCTGAATGTTTTTCTTTCAATCCTTTTTACTTTATTGAACTAGTTATATGGCCTAACATTGAGTCTATACTGGTGAGCAAAACATATACCCTTGAAAAAAATATGTACTCTGTAGCTTTTGGATGTAGTGTTCTAAAACTGTAAGTAGAATCAAAGTGATTTTTAGTGTTTTACAGATTTTCTGTCCTTACCAATATTTTTGTCTATTTCTCTCAATTGCTGAAAGATAAGTCTAAAATATTTCCCAATTGATTATGAATTTGTGTATTTGTGTATTTCTTTCATTAATTCTATCATTTTTTCTCCATGTATTTTGAGGTTCTGCTATTAGATACATATACATTTATGACTTTTAGGTCTTCTGAATGAATTGGTGCTTTTTGTCATTTAGATAACAAGGCATATTTACCTTCAATAATACTTTTTATCAGAAAGTCTACTTTATCTGATATTCGCTCTTCTCATTTATATTGGTTGCATGATGTATATTTTTTTCATCCATTTACTTTCAGCTTACTCTGCCCTCATATTTAAAGTATGTATCATGGCTGGGCGCAGCGGCTAATGCCTGTAATCCTAGCACTCTGAGAGATAGAGGTGGGCAGATCACTTGAGCTCAGGAGTTTGAAACCAGCCTGAGCAAAAGTGAGACCCTGTCTCTACTAAACATGAAAAAACTGAGGCAAAAGAATCACTTGAGTCCAAGAGTTTAAGGTTGTTGGGAGATACAATGCCATGACACTCTACCGAGGGTGATAAAGTGAGACTCTGTCTCAAAAAAAAAAAAAAAAAAAAGTATCATGTAGATAGCAAATGCATGAGTCTTACCTTTTTATCCATTCTTACAGTCTTCATCTTTTAATCAAAGTGTTTAGTTCATTTAGAGCTAATGTATTTATTGACACGGGTTAATTTGAGCCTACCATTTTGCTATTTGTTTTCAGTGGCCACTCTATTCCTCTGTTCCTTCTTTTCTTCCTACTTTCAACTAAATTTAATATTATGAGGATTTTATTTAAATTCATATACCAGTTTTTAAGCCACACCTCTTTTCATTTGTGGGGGTTAATTTAGGAATAAATTATACAACCTTAACTTTTCATAGTCAATTAGAGCTCATATTTTACCACTTATAGTAAGAATCTATAATAACATAAGTCCACTTTCCATCCTCCTTTCTCTTATGTTATAGTTTTCTTATGTATTATGTCTGCATACATTGTAACCCCTACAATGCAATATTATTATTTTTACTTTAAACAGACCTATGATTTTAAGGAAATTAAGAGAAAAGAGTGCTTATATTTAGCCAAAAATCTATCATTTCCAGTGTTCATTACTTTCTAAAGATCTTAATTTCCATCTGGTATGGTTTACCATAAGCCTAAAAATATTCCTTTAGAATGTTTAGTATTATATTCTCTGTCTTATTTTATCTAAAATTATCTTTATTTTGTTTTCATTCCTGAAGAATATTTTCACTGGATATAGAATTTTGGATTGACAGAGTTGGTTTTTGCTTCCTTCCAGTGTCATGAACTAATTTCACCAACTGGCTCCGTTTTCTAATGAGAGATCCTTAGTATTTTTATTATTGTTCTTTTACATGTAATGTGTGTTCTCTGGTTGCCTTCAGGATTTACTTATTATCTTTGAGGTTTAGTAATTTACCTATGATATATTTAGGTATTTTTTTCTTCACATTTATTCTGCTTTAGATGGCTAAACTTCTAGAAACTGTTAATTTATGTCATTCATCAAATCTGATAATTTTTTTCCACCATTTTTTTTTCAAATAGTTTTTCTGCTACAATTCTCTTTCTTCTTTCCTTCTGGGAATCCAATTATATATATGTTAAACCATAATATTATTCTGCATGTTCTTGAGTTCTGCTCATTTTCCTTATTCTTTCCTCTTGCTATTTATTATATTAGATCATACTAGAATATCTATTATTTCAAAGTCATTTAATTTTTTTTCATTTATCTCCAATATGTTGGAAAGAGTATCCAGTGATTTTTATTTCAGATATTACACATTTTTAGTCTAAGAATTATCTTGTTATGTTTTATGTGTTTTAATACTGCTGATATTTCCAACTTTTTTATTAATTACATTTTCCTTCATTTTATTAAGCATGTTATAATGACATTTTATTTTATTTTATTTTATTATAATTTATTTATTTATTTATTTATTTTTTTTTTTTTTTTTGAGACCGAGCCTCAAGCTGTCACCTTGGATAGAGTGCTGTGGCATCACAGCTCAAAGCAACCTCCAATTCCTGGGCTCAAGCGAGTCTCTTGCCTCCACCTCCCAAGTAGCTGGGACTACAGGCGCCTGCCACAATGCCCGGCCATTTTTTGGTTGCAGCCACCATTGTTGTTTGGCAGGCCCAAGCTGGATTTGAACCCGCCAGCTCAGGTGTACGTGGCTGGCGCCTTAGCCCGTTGAGCCACAGGCGCTGAGCCATATAATGACATTTTAAATCTTTGTCTGTATGTCTAATATATGGATCATCTTATTCAATTTCTATTGATTATCTTTTTTTCCTATAGTATAAGTCATGTATTCATCATGTGTGGTAATTTTGATTATTTCCTGGACATTATAACTAATACAGTGTAGCGACTCTGCATTGTGTTATATTCTCACCAAAGTGGACTTAGCAGACAATTAACTTAGTTGTACTACAACTGAAAACTCTGTCTCCCTTTAGTGGACAGCTGTCATCTCTGTTTAGTCTGCTTAGCTTTAGCTGGGCTTCTTAGAGTCTGACCTGTTCATATCTTGTTTGTGCAATAGAGTTAATAAATGTAGTAGCAAGTTTTCATGAAGTTGTTTTTATGGCATAATTTTACATAGGACTGAAGATGTTTTTATTCCTTGAGTCTTATCTCAAGGTTGTATGTAACCATAAACCTTTTTAAAATTTCCATTTGCGCTTTGTTTTAAAATCTGAAAAGAAGTTTTATATATGTATTTTTTTCATTTGAAAATCAATTTACAAAGCTAAACATTTAGACTAAGGATATGGTTACTTTCTGATTGTTATCATCATAAAAATAGTGATTAAGGTAAACTAACATGTTTAGTTTATATGTTTGACTTCAAAGAGTTTTGGGCTTTTAAACTTTGTTGTATGTATTATGCATGGGCAATGCCAAAACTTTAAAATATAATAAGGGATAGAAAAAGTATGAAGATGGCTGACCAGATACATGTACTATGTGCCTATATTCCTCCTCCATAGAAAGGAACCAAGATAGTAAGCAAATTCTCACATTTTGAACAGATCATCCAGGGGTTAACACTAGAATTTATCAGGCAAATGATGGGAAGCACTTAAAGTGAGCAAGGAGAGAATTCAGGGCAACTTGCTCAACTGGGAACTGGTTCAGATGTGGAAGAGCTCATGAATGTGGAGAAATAGTAACAGAGAAGCTCCCAAGGATCCACTTACTGAGATGAACTTTTCTGATCTTGACATAAGAGAACCTCTTAACCCATACAGGTCTTGCCTACTATAAGGAGCAGACTGGAGAATGCACAGAGACATTATTCCACAAAGGGAGCTCACAAGGTATCCCACAGGCATATGTGCCTAGAGCAGCTTGAGGTGTCATTATGAAAGCCTAAATATTGGGGAATAACGGACACACTTGCAGCCACTCTGTGGCTCTGAGGAGATCCACTTAGGTCCTAGTGGTGACTGCTACTTCTGCCTCTATATCACACCACCTGCTCAGGGGCCTGATAACCTACCCACACACTCAGCTATTTGCTCCAGCTACTAGCTTCTAAGCAAGATACCTGAAGACTTAAGAACTGGTCCCCAGGACACACTAATACCACTACCACCATGAGCTGCTCTGAGGCCTAAAATCAGGCATAGTCAGCCCAGAACTCCCACTTTTAGGGCCCAAAGACTAGCTCAATGGGTAGACAAGTCCCCAGAAAAACTTTACAACAGTTTCAATTAATAACTGTTCTCTAAACCACTGAGGAAATTACAGACCTCTACTCTTGTGTATTGCCTAAATAACCATACATCAGTCACACACCACTAAAAGCACCCAAAATGGAAGTCAAAGTGCCCTATTCAACCAACAATATAGATACACCTCCAGGGAAATATTCTTTCCTTTGAAAGCAAGTTCAGAAAATTAAACCAGATGACTGCTACATCAGATGTGTAGATATCCACAGAAGGACACAGGAAACATGAAACAGCAAGGAAATATGATACCACCAAAGGACTACAATAATTGTCCAGTAATGGATTACAAGAAAAAAGAATTCCTCATAATGCCACATAAAAAATTCCAAACATTGCTCCTAAAAAAACTCAATGAGATGGAAGAGAAATCTTAAAACTGGTACAAAAAAGTAAAAAAATCAATTAAGGATATGAACAAAAGATATATCAAGGAGATAGATATTACTAAAATAATAAAAAACAAACATATTTTGGAGCTGAAAAATTCATTGAATGAAATTAAAAACATACTTAAAATACTCAAGATATATGTGACACCATGGCACTCTACTGAGGGCGATAAAGTGAGACTCAGTCTCTACAAAATATATATATATATATATATATATATATATATATATATATATATATATATATTCAAGATAAACTAGAAGAAAGAACCTCAGAACTTGAAGACTTGAAGACAGGTCTTTTGAAATAACCCAGTCAGACAAAAATAGGAAGAAAGAATAAAATAGAAGGAAGCAAGCCTTCAAGATGTCTGGGACCACATAAAGTGACTGAACTTATGAATTATTGGTATTCCTCAGGGAGAAGAGAGATCCAAAAGTTTAGAAAACCCACTGAAGGAAATAATCAATGAAAATTCCCTAGGACTAGCAAGAGAGCTAGACATTCAGATACAGGAAGACTAAGTATTCTCAGACAAATATATTGTAAAACGGCTTCACCATAGCATTATATAATCAGAATGAATAAAGTCAAAGTGAAAGAGAGAATTTTTAAATTAGCAAAAGGAAAGCATCCAGTCACTTATAAATGGGACTCCATTAAACTAATAGTAGACCTCTCAGCAGAAACCTTCCAGGCCAGGAGAGAATGGGATGACATTTTCAAAGTGCTGAAAGAAAAAAAACTTCCATCCAAGAATTTTATATCCTGAAAGACTAAGCTTCAAAAGCACAGGAAAATAAAGTCTTTCCCAGGCAAGCAAACACTGAGAGAATTTGTTATCACTAGACCAGTCCTATAGGAAATACTCAAAGTAGTCTTAAACATGTAAATGCAAGGTCAATATTCACCATTAAAAAAACACACAAATATAAAAAACTCACAGGTCTTATAAAACAATGACACAAAGGAGGAAGAAAACTGAATTAAAAGCAACATGACAGAAATACAGCAAACCACAAAGATGAAAAGACAGAGAAAAAGAATTAAGGAAATGACTGTTAATCAACCAAAATATGACAATATCAAAGCCTCACGTGTCAATATTAATCTTGAATGTCAATGGATTACTTACTCTGTTTAAAATAAATAATTTGGCAAAATGAATTTAAAACTCATGATCTAACTATATGCTGTCTACATGAAATTCACCTTACTCATAAAAATGCATATAGACTCAAAGTGAAGGGATGGAAAAATATATTCCATACAAATAGAAATAAAAAGTGAGCAGAAGCAGCTATGTTTATATCTAATAAAACAGGGCAGTGCCTGTGGCTCAAAAGAGTAGGGCACCAGCCCCATATGCAGGAGGTGGTGGGTTCAAACCCAGCACAGGCCAAAAATGGCAAAAAAACCAGTAAAAAATGAAAAAGAAGGCCCTTATACAGGATGTCCATATACAGGGTGGATATAATGATCCTAAATATATACGGTACAATTGCACATGAGCATTATGGCCTGTATATTTAGGATCAATATATACGGTACAATTGCACATGAGCATTATGGCCTGTATATTAGGATCACTCTGTATATTTAGGATCATTATATCCTCTTGATGAATTGATTCCTTTACTGTAATGATCCTAAATGTATATGCTCCTAAAGTCTGAGCACCTAGATTCACAAAGCAAACTACTAGATCTCAAAGAAGAGGTAGACAACAACAAAATAATAGTGGGGACTTCAATATTCCATTCATAGCATTAGACAGATCATGGAGGTAGAAAATCAGCCAAGAGAGATTGAACTTAAATTGGACTTTAAGTGATTTAGACCAAATGGACTTAATGGACATTTGCAGAACATTCCACCCAAAGCTACAAAATATACGTTCTCACTGAGTGCATGGAACATTCTCCAAAGTAGACCACATTTTAGGCCACAAACTAAGTCTTAACAAAATTTTAAAAATCACACTAATATCAAGTATCTTTTGAGACCACAGTGGAATAAAGCTAGCAATCAATATGAAAAGCAAGCAACTTCAGAAACTACAAAAATACATAGAAATTAAACAACATGTGCCTAACTGATCACTGGGTTAACACAGAAGAATAAAGATGGAAATTTAAAAATTTTTGAAACAAATGAAAGTGAAAACACAACATCCCCAAATTTATTAGATACAGTAAATGAAGAGGGAACTTTATAGCATCAAATGCCTACATCAAAAAGTAGATCAAAATTAACAACCTAACATCACACCTCAAGGAACTAGAAAAACAAAAGCAAACCAAACCCAGATTTTGCAGAAGAAAAGGAACTTTATTTTGAAATTGTTTAATTTAAAAATTTGGAAAAATAGTACAGTTCTCACATATTTTGTGTCTAGCTTTCTCCAATGTTAATATCTTGTATAACTACAGTACATTGTCAAAATTAAGGAATTGACATTGGTACAATATTATAAACTTAGCTACAGATGCTAGTTAATCTGTTATTTACACAAAGAATATTTATGAGGAATTAACAGAGGTATTTTAGAAGCTGTGATACACTTTGCAGTATCCCTGTATTATAGTTGCAAGCAATAGACAGCATAGGATATTATAGAAGAGGGATTTTGGAACCAAGGATTTAAGAGTTCAATTCCAAATTCTACTGATTATTGGTTGAATAATTTTGGGCAATCTAGTTAATTTATCTGAACCTTAGTTTCCTATCTGCAACATGGGAATGTTAAAGTTTATTGTACAGCGTTGATGTGAGGATTAAATGAGAAGGATGAAATGATGAAGATTAAATGAAAAGCAAGTATCTAATAGCATTCTGTCTTCAGTGAAAGACAGTTTTTATTTAAAGCATGAAGAAATACATTCCTTAGCTGTTCATGGCTCAATTCCTCATGCATGTTTGGTCTTCATATGTAAAGTACACAAAAACAGCAAATAGAGGGCTTTAAATGTTTTTGTTGTTGTTCTTAAGTGCACCAACTTTCTAGTTGTGTTACAAGAATGCCAAGAAATGTAGAATCACAGAATGTTAGAACTGGAAGAAGAATTAAGTGTTCCATAGTTAATATGCCTCCTTCAGGCAATTAAAGATATAGAGATTAGGACACGAGCAAACTTCTATAGTCAATGTGTAAGTGGAAAGCCTGGACCTGAATTTGTCTTCTAGATCTGCTTCTGTTCTGTCACATGTAGTGCCTTGTTTATTGGAAGCACTTTGGCTAGCTCTCTTAGACTGTGTGTGGTGACTGCTGACTGGCAAACAGGCTGGGGAGATGCTGTGTACAATAAGAAAGATGGGGCTCGGCGCCTATGGCTCAACAGGCTAAGGCGCCAGCCACGTACACCTGAGCTGGTGGGTTCGAATCCAGCCCGGGCCCACCAAACAACAATGAAGGCTGCAACCAAAAAATGGCCGGGTGTTGTGGCGGGCGCCTGTGGTCCCAGCTACTTGGGAGGTGGAGGCAAGAGACTCGCTTGAGCCCAGGAATTGGAGGTTGCTGTGAGCTGTGATGCTACAGCACTCTCTCCAAGGTGACAGCTTGAGGCTCTGTCTCAAGAAAAAAAAAAAAAGAAAGAAAGATGGGTTAATGTTGCAGCCCATATAGCCTATGGCTATAAAAATATACCTGTATTGCTCAATAATGGAACACCTGGGTGGAAAGGGCATAGAGAGGGATTTGGCTCTCCTAACAAGCATGACAGCTTGCGAGATGAGAGCAGTGGTAAATTGGCAGTCTCTACACCTGTGTTGAGAAGCACAAGATTAGTCTTATATTAGGCTGGAGGAGACGGCAGTCAAGGAGCATGCACATTCTATCACAGGCTCACTTACTCTGACTCCTCTCCTGCCTGCAGAACACCAGCATGGCGTTTCCCTGCTGGATTACCAAGCTCTGCTAAAGACTAAGATCTATCTTGCTAAGAAGACTGCTTTACTCTCTCTAAGACTCTCCCTCTCTCTCCAGCTAAAGTAGATAGCCCGCAGGCACGTAAGTGAAACTGAACCTGAGCAAGGTAACTTAGCAGTCTGCATCCAAAATCTAGTTAAGCTGGGCCTGAGACCTGGCCAGTCCAGGGTCTTGGCAAGAAGTGTCAGAAGTGACATGTGACAAATGGTGTAGTCTGCAGGATTCAGTGAACACAGACCGAGAGGGAAATAAGCTTTGGCAAATAAGAGAGAAGATAAATCGAAATATTTAGAACAAAAATAAATATCTAAGAAATAAGACAGCCAACAACAAGCCTTTCTCATTTAGTTTTTCCTCTTTCCTACATTTTCTCTTTCCAAATTCTAATTACTTCTTCTGGGGGAAAAAAGCTGATAAAACCTTTAGCCTATTCTGGGAAATGGCTGGAAAAAACAGCAGAAAAAAGCTTTAGAGATGAGGGAAAGAGAAAAGATAGAACTAGGAGATAAGAACCTTTAGCAAACAAGCCTTTAGCCTCAGGAGTGAGAAAAACCTTCCATAAAACAGCAAAGAGAAAAGTTTGGGAATAGGTTGCAAGAGTTTATTAAGGTAGGGAAGAGAACTTCTAACTGCCTTCCCCTATATCTTCCCCATTGCCAGCAGGAAGTAGCTTTTGAGAGATCAACACCCGAATCCCTTTTTGGCAGTTAAGAGTTCTGATTAAAAGAAACGAATTGAGGTAGATTAAGAGGACTGTGAAGAAATAGAGGAAGTGAAGTTTTGTAAAACAGCTAAGACTCCAGAGTAAAAAACATCTAAAGAGTTCTTGTTCCTTTAAGGCAGCCAAAGGTTCTAAGAATTGAAAAGGAAAGATTGTAAAAGTAGAAGGCCAAAAGAAAGTCAGTAGAGAAAAATCATGGCAAATGAGTTACAGCAGTTGAAGTATCAGATGGAACAGCTTAAAGATGAGATTAAGCTCATGGCAGCTGATATAAAACAGCTGAGAGATCAGATGAATCTTATAATTGAAGCAGGTAAATGCCATATTGACATGACTACACAAATTGGGCAGCTGGAAGATCAGAGGGTAAATCCCCCAGTTAACATCAAATGCCATGAATGTGGGAAGATAGGCCATTAGAAAAAAGAGTGTTTAAAAGGGAAAAGAACACTGAATGCTAAAGGGAACAAAGTATGTAAACCTCCAGGTATATGTCCCAAGTGTAAAAAAGGCTTTCACTGGGCAAACGAATGCCGTTCTCAATTTGATAAAGATGGAACACCTTTATTGTAGGGAAAATCACTTGGGCTAGAATCAGGACCCACTGGTAAATGAAATAAGTTAAAACAGTTTCTTTGATATTTTCATTTCAAATTATTCTGGGAAAAAAAACAGTATAATTCAATTCTATCCCATGGGAGCACTCTGCTAGCTTGGTTAGACCTGTAGGTGCCTCATTATAAAACTGAGGAAATTAAATACCAGACCAATGGATGATGATGGAGAATAATTAGATTAAATGTTTGTGGAATATTTGGGTATCCTGCATGTTGAAGGGGTAACCCACCTTTCATCAGCATCTGTGTACTATAACTGGGTCCAGCTATGGAGAATTAAAGAGCCTGAACACAGCCCAAAAAGGAAAGGGACACTCTGAAGCAAGTGACTCCTTTGGAAGAATATGAGAGGTAGAACAAAGAGAGGGAAGAGTAACTGAGAATTAAAACCACCTTTGTGCTAGGGAACTCTATTTGAAAAAAAGAGTCTGGAATCAATTAGCAAAATTTCCGCTGGAAAAGCAGCTTGAAAGCAGGAACAACTCCGCTACCGAGGAACTGTGAAGTGCGGGACCACTTAAGGACTGTGAGTAACAGAGACTTTGAGAGGAAATGTGAAGTGGGGATGTTAGTCCACGAGTAACAGTCTTTTGAGATCTGTGAAGGGTGGATTTGTTAGGCCCGTGAGTAGCAAAGCCTTTCAAATAACGAGAGAAAAATCCTTGCTTGCAAAGATTGCAAGGAAAGTGCTATCTTTTGTTCGTCCATTAAGTAAATATCAAAGGAAAGTTCATATAGTTAAAAAAAAAAAAAGGTAAATTCTCTCAGCAAAGATTTTCTCAGTTTAAAAGGACCCTTAGGTGGTGCCTATGGCTCAAAGGAGTAGGGCACCAGCCCCATATGCCAGAGGTGGTGGGTTCAAACCCAGCCCTGGCCAAAAACTGCAAAGAAAAAAAAAACTTTTAAGGGAATTAACATTACAATCATCATCTTTCCCTAGCAGTGGCTAATAGTTTATATCTGTATTGGGCCTCCTCATTCAAAGAACCCATACCTGGAATTCTGAACTTTGACAATTACCATATTCTTTTGCTAGCAAGAAAAGGGCTAGATAACAGGAGGAACTGCCCTTACCACATTAAAAATTGTGTTTGTATATAAAAAAGGGAGGATATGTTGCAACCCATATAGCCTATGGCTATAAGAAATACCTGTATTGCTCAATAATGGAACATCTGGATGGAAAGGGCATAGAGAGGGATTTGACTCTCCTAATAAGCATGAGAGCTTGTGAGATGAGAGCAGTGGTGAATTGGCAGTCTCTACACCTGTGGTCTTGAGAGGCACGAGATTAGCCTTATATAAGGCTGGAGGAGAAGGCAGTCAAGGAGCATGCACATTCTATCATGGACTTGCTGACTCTGACTCTGTCTCCTCTCCTGCCTGTAGAACACCAGCACGGCGTCTCTCTGGTGAAGATTACCAAGCTCTGCTAAAGACTAAGATCTATATTTCTAAGAAGACTTCTTTACTCTCTCTAAGATTCTCTCTCTCTCTCTAAAGTAGATAGCCATCAGGCACCTAAGAGAAACTGAACCTGAGCAAGGTAACTTAGTGGTCCACGTCCGGAACCTAGTTAAGCTGGGCCGAGACCTGGCCAGTCCAGGGCCTTGGCAAGAAGTGTCAGAAGTGACATGTGACAGGTTAATATCACCTTTCCCTTGAAATGTAGTATTGTATCTCAGCACTTACCTAATGTTAAACTTTTATTCTATCTGCAGGGATTGCAATTTTTTTTCCTCTACACTGTTAGAACAAAAATCTTCCGGAGTAGAGCTTCTGAAGTGTTGAAGTCACTGTCCACATCTGCAGGGAAAGTGACGTCACTGTCTTCAGTGACTCGGCTGAGGCTGCGTGTAAGAATGTACAACATGCTCCGGTCCTTTCCAGCCCTGCACGAACGCTTTAGGCTGCTGGAGCCTTTTGAAACTACTGACGAAGAGATAGTTACTTACAGTGACCCAGAAAATTCAGGGATCTAGGCTGTGAAACTTTTCTGGTCTTTTTATTAATCTCATGTTGAATCATATCTGTTTTCCTCCTTCATTCCCTAGTCTTCCCAGAAGGTCTTCCTCAATATGTTTTGTTCAGGGTTAAGAATTAGGTAAATATACCTGTAGTTTATATTATTAGGGATAATAACAGACTTTGTAGTTTTTGTATTATTCAATAAATTCTTACTCGACTGAGATGGAGAATTGCACAGAGCCTTCAAGATTACCATTGTTTCTTTTTTTTTTTCTTTTCCTTATTTTTTTATTATATCATGGTTGTGTAAATAAATGTAATCATGGGGTACAATGTGTTGGTTTTATATACAATCTGAAATATTTTCATCGAACTGGTTGACATAGCATTCATGGCATTTTCTTAGATATTGTGTACAGACATTTATATTCTATCTTTAGTAAGTTTCACCTGTACCTTTCTTTCTTTCTTTTTTTTTATTAAATCACAGCTGCGTACATTAGTGCAATCAAGGGGCACAATGTGCTGGTTTCATATACAATCTGAAATGTTTACATCAAACTGTTTAACTACCATTGTTTCTTATGTTGTTAAGTCTATGACACACTTGGACAAAAATGTAGAACCCATGGCAAATTCTTTCACAATACCGAAGAAGACATTAGGAGGAAAATTCACCTTCCAGAAAAAAATGACTCCTGATGAACAGTGTGTAGGCATTTGGTTGTATGTATCATACTTTTGATCTCTGAATCTTTTAAAGTTTGTATGTGCTTGTGCTTTTATTTCCAGTGAAGAATTTGGCACCAGTTTAACCTCTGGAAAGGCATATTATTTCTGTTTTTTTCTTTCTTTTAAAGCATGTTTTGTTATCAGAGTAATTTGCTCTGTAAGAAATAGGCACGAGACATGTTATTGCCTATTAAATGGATATTTCTTTACAGTTCTTGTATCTGCTTTTTTTATTGATGAAGTGACACCAGGACTCAAAAAACTGAAGTTAGTCGCAATCATTTTTTATGGCTTTTAAAAGACATACCTGGGCTCATGGAATCTTAGATACCTAAATTATGTCTTTCAAATAAAAAATAACTTTCATCAAGATGGGGAGCATTCCCACTGGACTTAGGAAATTAAAAGTCTTTTAACTGCTGTTTTCTGTTCTGCCTAAACGAGGCAGCTGCTGTGAACTAAGAGATTAACAAATGTGTGGGCTTGGTCCACCCTTCCTACAACTCCTGAAAGGATGTGTTTTTATACAAAGGGTTATAAATGACTGTTGGATTCGGAGGCAAGCCAACCAGAGACTACATAATCTGTAGTATGAGACCTTACAGAGCAGTCTAAGTAAAGGGAAGAGAATCAAGAAAAAAAGCAGTTCTTAGTGGTGCCATAGTGCTGAACCTACAATAGAGGCTGGACACAGGGAAAATTACAAGATGTGGTTGACACAAAATTAGTATTCAGATGAAAATAAACCTGAGTAAGGGCTGCTTTAAATGTGAGAAAAACCCACTCCTTCCTTAGTGGGTCCTTAAAAACAAACAACAAAAACAAAAAAAAATCATCAAACCATGTATTTAGCCTGATGGTAAGGGTGTGTGTCTCTTTTGGTGATTACAGTTGATTTCTTTGCACTTTTTTCTAGCACTCTTGGGGGATAGCAACTACAATTCTATATAATGTTCCTGAAATAGTTGATTCATAACCATGCACGCTCCATATGCAATTGTGGAAACTGATACAGGGATTGTCAGACATGGATATGCTACTATCTACCCTGAAATCCTACCACTAGGAAATAATTTCTTTTCTTTTTTCTTTTTGGAGACAGAGTCTCACTATGTCACCCTAGATAGAGTGCTGTGGTGTCAGCACAGCTCACAGCAACCTCAAATTCTTGGGCTTAAGTGATTCTCCTGCCTCGGTCTCCCAAGTAGCTGGGACGATAGGTGCCCACCACAATGCCTGGATATTTTGTTGTTGTTGTTGTGGTTGTCATTGTTGTTTAGTTGGCCTGGGCTGCGTTCAAACCCGCCAGCCTCAGTGCATGTGGGTAGTGCCGTAATCACTGTGCTGCAGGTGCCGAGCCAGGAAATAATTTCTTTAAATCTTTATCGTTTGCACTGGTTAGCACCAGCAATATTTTATTTAGTGGTAGAAAACAGTGTCTCAATTAACTGGTACAAAACCAAGTTGGGTTGAGGTAGGGGACTATATGTTCTGGTTTATTTGGACCAGTCCTAATTTGTGCCTGCTCCTGACTTAAGTTTTACTGGTAGCCCTTTTTACTTTCAAGTGTCCTGGTTTGGAGCAGAAAATGTATGATAATGCTAACTTCAGGTCTAGTTAGAGCAGAGTTCTAAGACTGTGTCAGGAAGCTTTTCCTCTATTTCCTGGCTCTGTGCGCTTCTATGTCTGATGTCATTCATAAATTGGGTTTCGGCAGCTAGAAATTGGCTATTGGCATCCCCAGTTTTTTCGCCTTATGATCTAATAGGAAGAGACCTCTTTCTCTTAGTATCCACAAATCAAATCTCATAGATTGACTCTAATTCTAGTTATTGTTCCTGCAGAAAAACAAATTATATCAAGTACATAAAATAGAGGAAATGTTATTACAGATTGTATATGAAACCAACATATTGTACCCCATGATTGCATTAATGTACACAGCTATGATTTAATAAAAAAAAAAAGTTAAAAAAAATAGAGGACATTTAAGGCAAGCAGTTGGTTTTATGGTGCTTAAAAAGCTCAGAAACAAAACAGGGAATGTGGCAAAAACCCAGAGATCAGCAAAAGGAGAAAATTGAAACCTCTTAGGGCAGAGACATAAAGTAGGAAGAATTCCAAAGTCAAGGTCTGGGTGGAAGCTGCAGGCAAAGAGAGGCAGCCTGCCTTAGCCAGAAATAGAGAGTGGAAAAGAACCTTGCCCCTCCTTCCTCCTGCCCTACAGCCTCCCATCAGTGTCTCCCTTGGCTGCGGCCAGCCAGAAGCCAGCTGAGCCAGAAGCCTGTAGGGCTCAGTCCCTCTGTGATAGAACAGGGGAAGGCAGATGAAAGGGTCTGAGGACAAATAGGAGCAGAACTAGCACATCTTGCTTAGGTCATGTGCCCACAGGCATTGTGTTCAGGGAATGTTGGTCCAGCTTGGGTCACGTCTTCATGGTGAAATGGAGGCAAGGGAGGATGACTTGATTGACAGGATGTCATAGAGTGGAGAATGGACAATTACGTCAGCAAAATGTTGAGGCTGTACTACAACCTCTGAAAAATGCAAGTACCCCCTGGGTAAAAAACCACTTTAGGGCTCATCATTCACTTCCTTTATCTGAGCAGGGTTTGAATGGGGTCAACAAAGAGAGCAAGAAATTATTTGGTATCTTAAAAGTTGAGCAGCAGAAAAAGGAATAGAGAAATGAAAGGGCAATTTACTTAAAAAAGAGAAAACAGCAGGAAAGGGAGACCCAGGGCATTACAGAACTATATTGGTTTTCAATGTATTATATATGGCTAGCTCTGATTTTTTGATTTATTGTATAATAAAGGTGCCATTTAGCCATTTTCTGGCTGGGGTAGCATGTGTAGTTTTTTGGGGGGGAAGAAACCATCCCAACTTTTGGATTTCTTTTCTTAATTCTTTATAGACAGTTCAGAGTTCATTGTTCAATTGTCAGAGTCAGGCTTGTTTTTTTTCTTACCTTTCCTATCTTGAAGTTGAACTTCCTTCTTTTTTTCCTTGTCACCAACAAATGGAGACCATTCTCAAGTTCATTACCATAAGCTTATCATTGCCTCAATCAGAAGATCTTGGCATCATTTGTAAATATTTAGGAAACTTGGGCCAATAGTGACAACTAAATTACACCAGCTTGGCAACCACTGAAACTCTCTGGCTCTGTGGAACTCCCTTAATGTGTTCACTTACCTTTTCTAGAAAGAAAACAACAAATCTTGAAGAGAAGTTTTATTAGCAATTATTATTTAGCAAAAAACAAAACAAAACTAAAAAAAACTCTACCAAAACTCATAGAGGTTCAAAGCAATGTTCCATATGCATCATCTCCGTTACTTTATTTATACATGTTACTTATACATTATACGTATATAATGTGTACTTGAAAAAAAATGATAAAAGGAGCTGATAAAAAAAATGATAAAACTGATTAAGTAAAGGAGGAAGGGAAAAGAAGGATAGAGCAAAAAGTATGAAGCCAGGGATGAGACTATTCCCCAAGAAGAATAGTCTCATCTTTTCATTAGAAATGTGCCATACATTAGACCATAAGCTTCTTACCATGCAGCATGAATAGGAAAACATGATCACACGAGTCACACATCTCTTAACAATTAAACAATTTCTTTGCAAAAAAATAGTTAACTGTAACAAAATGTGAAATTGGCATTAAGTTTCTTTGATAATTAATATTCATTTGGGTATATTACCAAATCAGAGGGCAAACTGTTTTTGTCATCCTCAGTAGAGTGTCATGGCATCACAGCTCACAGCAACCTCCAACTCTTGGGCTTAAGCGATTCTTTTGCCTCAGTCTCCCAAGTAGCTGGGACTACAGGAGCCCACCACAACTCACAGCTATTTTTTGGTTATAGTTGTCATTGTTGTTTGGCAGTCCTGGGCTGGGTTCGAACCTGCCAGCTCCAGTGTATGTGGCTGGTGCTCTAGCCGCTGAGCTACAGGCACCAAGCCAGGGCAAACTGTTTTGAATGACACCAATGTGGGATCTTACTACATTTGAAAACTCAGCATGTTTACATCCATACCTGTCACTTTGCTAAGTGCATACACTAAAAAGGTATGTGTAATCAATGTCAGTTCAAATTTATGCAATACTGGCATACATAAAGACACAAATTTAATGCACTCCACTGGAGTAGTTTTTTTAAAAAAATTCTTTTATAGTATATTGGTTTTCTTTACTTTTGGCTATTAAGAGTTAGTTTTCCTTTTGAGAGGGGCTTGCCTTTTTTTCTAATTTTAAATTAACTTTATTGATGTATAATTCACATGCAATAAAATCTACTAATTTTTAGTGTACAATAAGATGAGTTTGAACAAATATTTACACCTGTCAAACAGTGCCCCAAACAAGATTGTGAACATTTCCATTGCCCCATAACATGTCTTTGGGGCTTTCCCCCATTAACCTTCCTCTGTTGTCAGCCCCAGGCAACCACTGATCTGTTTTCTATTACCAGACGTTAGTTCTGCCTGTTCCAGAATATTATATGGATGGAATCATACAGTGTGTCCTCTTTGGTCTGGTTTATCTCACTCAAGATGTTTTCGAGATTCATATACACCATGTATTGCTTTATATATCGTGGTTAGTTTCTTTTTTTGCTGAGTAGTGTCCACTTGTTTGCATATACCACAATTTGTTTATGAATGTACAAGTTTATGGGCATTTGATTGTTTTCAGTTTTGACTATTATGAATAAAATTGCTATGAACATTCTTGTACAAGTCTTTGGGTAGACTTGTGATTTCTTCTCTCTTGAAATAGCCAGTCAAATTATTGGGTCATTGAGTAAGTGTATATTTAACTTTATAAGAAACCGTCAAACAGCTTTTCAAAGCAATTATAGCATTTTATATTCCCAACAGCAAGATATGAAAGTTTGGAATTAATTTTTAAAGTTTTTATTTGTGAATTATTTCAGAAACTGAAAATAAATTATAAATCTTCTTTATAAGCCATTGATCATATTACTGAAAAATTTCATTGCTGAATGTGTTAGCCCTTTGTTTTAATAGAAAAGAAGGGGAAAAAAAGCAGAATGGTATGATATAATGCTGATATCTCTTATTTATTATTTCCCATAGAACTATAGTTCAATTCTTATCTGTATTTTTATTCCAGTGGAGCTTTGGTACACGTGGAAGTATGACCTTTATAATTTGCTGAACTTTGATAGAAGCTACTATGAAACCAGGAAATAGCAATTGAGACTTGCTGGACCTTTGCAGTAACAACAACAAAATATTTTTCTGGCCCCATACTCACTGGGCAATAGCAGAATAGGGAAGCATTCTAGACTCTAAGGGTTGTGATCTCAACTACAAGTTATTTGACTTGGGGAAAGACATTTGCCTCTGTGGGCCCATGGCCCCAAGGCCCTATCCCTGCAAAGGAACTGGCAGGACTAGGTGAACTCTTAAATTTCCTGCCATCTCTAAAACTTTGTGACTCTAACTTCAGGCTGAATTATTCTTAAATTAACTTAATATAGTTTTCCCACCTAAGTAATACATGAATATATTTTCATTGAAATCAAACAAAACAATAAGTTAGAATCTTCCAGATAGAGCCAAAGTCTCCTTTGACCCTTGCTACCAAATTCAGGGCCTTCTTCTCCCCAGAGTTAACCACTATTAAAAACTTTGTGCATATCTCCTCAGATTCTGAGAAATATGTGTAAACAAAATTATACACCCAGTGAAACTCATAGTCTAATTTGTGTACTTTTCCCCCTTACATAAATGATATGACCATTTTTGTCAGTGCTCCCAAATACCTGTGGTCCCCAGCCTCCTACCCATGGACCGGTACACGTCCATGGCCTGTGACTAGCTACACACTGGGAGGTGAGGGGTGGCCAGCAATTAAAGCTTCATCTGGTTTCTCAGCTGCTCCCCATCCCTTGCGTCACTGCCAGAGTGCCACCTCTTATCAGATGAGCAGGGGCATTGGATTCTAATAGAAGCGTGAACCCTACTATAAATTGCATGGAGGGATCTAGATTGCCACATCCCAATCTTCCATCTGTAGAAAAATTGTCTTTTATGAAACTGGTCTCTGGATCACCCTCTGATTTGATTATTTACTAGGAACATTCAAAAGACTCAGCACAGAGCCATATTCTTAGCTGTGATTTATTACAAAAGGATAAATCATAAAGCAAAGCAAGCAAAGGGAAAAGTCATGTGGGGAGAAGTGCAGAAGAAACTAGGGCAAGCATCTCTTCCAGAGGGGTCAGGCAGGATGCACTTCATTCCTCCAGCAACAAACTGTGACAATGTGTCTAATATTGGTTGCCAGGAAAACTCATTGGAGCTTCAGTAAATAGGGGATTTTCAGTAAGGGAGCTAGCTGGTCACGCAGGCAACAATTGCTTGGCATATACTAAAATTCCAGACTCCTAGAAAACATAAACTACATTGTTCAGTGTAAACCACATTGTTTGTACAGTTTTGACACAGTGCGCAATTCTTATCAAAGAATGGTAAGAAGGCTCCTGAAATCCGGTTTCCCAGATACCAGTTAATGGGTCAAACTTGTAAGCAGGTCTTTCTGTGAACAGCAATCCCAGGCTGCTATGTTAGCTCTTTTCTGCATAGTAACATAACTTTCTAAAACTTGGTTTTTGCAACTCAACAAAACTGTTTTTGAGATCTAACTGAATGCATGTGTTTCTTTTAATGGCTCTATTGTCTTTTCACTTGAAAACAAAACATTAATAGCATGTTCTCATAAGGAAGAGTTTCTCTGGTACATTAGAAATAAAATTGTTCGGTCACAGGCCTTTTTGGTGTTGGTGGATATACTACTGTGTCATCCTTTAAATAGTTTGTGTCAATTTATGCCCCCACAATGAAGTATAAATGTTTATTTTGCCCCACCACGGACAAAGAGCACCATGGGTAAGGCAAAATCATTTTTCTAATGTTATAAAACTTTTTTATCAAACAAATGTGTGAAAAATGGCATCTGTGTGGTTTTACTTTGTGTCTTTCATCATGAGGTGCTCTTTATTGCAATAGCTTTGTGAGAATATCCTATTTAATTATGCATTTATATGGAGGAACTAAACACAGAATTATTAGCATAAATACTAGAAATGTGAGTGCTTCCAAGTACCTGGAATTTAATTTTATCTCCGACAGGCATGATTCCAACAGTCTGGCAACTAGCTTTCTTAAATGACCTACGTAAAGCCACTCTTGAGTAAACGAAAAGTTGTGATAGCTCCTGGTATTTGTGTTAGTCTACTTGGGCTGCCATAATAACATGCCAGACTGGTGGCTTAAATACCACAAATTGACTTTCTCATCGTTGTGGAGGCTGAAAGCCCAAGACCATAATGTCTCCCGAGGGCTCACTCCCAGGCTTGCAGATGGCTGCCCTCTGGTATCCTCCCTGGTCTCTCTTCTATGTGCACTCACTCCTGGTTTCTGTGTCTAATCTTCTCTTCTCCTAAGGACATCAATCAGATTGAGTTATGACTCACCCTAACATTTTCATTTTAATTTAATCAAATCTATTAGAGGCCTTATCTCTAAAGAAGTCACATTCTGATGTATTGGGGGGCTGGGAATTCAACATATGACTTTTGGGGGGCGGGACAGGGCACAATTCGGCCCACAATAGCATTCCTTTCAACCTAAACTCTGACAGGTAATTCAGTACAGAGGTGACTTAGCACTGTCTCCAGAGGACATAAATGAAGAAAAGTGAGTGATTTCAAATTACTCAGGTAAAATCTTACACTTCTAGCAGTCAGGAACTCACCAGATAGCTGCTTCCTTTTTCTGGAGGCTTGCCATACAAGTGGCAGAGAACTTAGTTTTCATTCTTTTATTCAACACCCATTAAAGGGTACATAATCTAGGAGAACTGCCTTCAGGAGCAATTTCTCTAAAGAAAGCTTAGACAGAGAGCACCATGGTTAAGACAAAAACATTTTAGGGTTTTTTTTTTTTTTTTTTTGAGGCAGAGCCTCACTTTGTTGCCCTTGGGAGATAAAGAAGAGTGCTATGGCGTCATAGCTCACAGCAACCTCAAACTCTTGGGCACAAACAATTTTCTTGCCTTAGCCTCCCAACTAGCTGGGACTACAGGCACCTGCCACAATGCCTGGCTATTTTTTAGAGATGAGGTCTTGCTCTGGCTCAGACTGGTCTCAAACCTGTGAGCTCAGGCAATCCACCTGCTTCGGCCTCTCAAAGTGCTAGGGTTACAGGTGGGCCACTGTGCCCACCCCCCCCCCCCATTTTAGGGTCTTAATGGCTGTGCAGCTGGTAGAACAGGTTGAAGTAGTTGGTCCTATGTAGTTGGTTAGCTGGTCCTAAGAATCACTTCCTCAAAGGTACACAGGAAGACTATCATTCCATTCTCCTTTTCCATTATCTCTGCATCGTCAGCAGCTTTCTTTGTCCACACAAGCAGATCTTTAAGTTTGGCCAGAGGAGGTGAGGCTGAGGGGACCTGTTTGGTCCTCATGATTTCTCTTCTATTTGGAGTTCTCTTATTTAGTTGACTTCATCCACAACAGAGGTGATCTCAGGGAAGTACACGACTTCTTTGAAATTTTTTACCCAATGAGGTAGGCACATCCTTTCTTTAGTTTCCCTGAGGGTAGATGAGATGATTGACATTTTCAAAATAATTTGAAAATTATTTTTATATTAACTGCTAAAGAAGGACTCGATGAAACAGATTTTATCTAACTTGCTTATAGGACTCAATGGCCTTTGTCTCCAAAAGCTTTTTATTTAATAATTCTTTTCCACCCAGCTTGGAGATTCTCCATTTTCATTCTTAGGATTTTCTCCTTTTTTTCAGTGTTTTAGCCACACAAACCTTTGGGGAGAAAGAGCAGGTGGTATGTAAGTGACTGCTTCTCTTAAAAACCACAGTGTAACTCTTAACCCTTCTTCAGATGAATCATGGAAAATACACTTTAAACTGCAGAGCCTCTTAACAACCCTTGCTACCAGCTGTGTCAAAGGTATTTGCTTACACTGCTGCTCCTTCCTTCACATATTCCCAACTTTCATATTCTGCACTATCATTAAGTGATAATTTCTGATTCAAGACTACTGTCAGTTTTCGTTCAAATGTACCTGGATGTAGGACAGAAGTCCAGGTGAGCATGAACTTCAATTTACTTGGGTTTAGTACCTTTCTAAACTCCAGGCACAAAAGAGGATAAGATGTTTTCTAGCTAGCAGCATTTTATAGGTGTGATTACTTATACAATACTTGTAACAATCTTCCTAATGGCATGTTTGATGCTTATTCCCAATAAGAGTGACCATAAATGCTTAGTAAATAATAATCACATGATAACTAATCCTTTTTTGAGTTCACACATAAAAGGCAGCAGTAATTAAAATCAGTGTCTACACACTATGTTCTTGGTAAGGAAGGTAAATGGTTCAATTCTGGTTAAGCCTCTGTGGCCTATATGTATTGGGAACTTAAGTACAGAGGTGTGTGTCAGCTTTCTAGCTTAAGGAATCACCACAATCTGTGGTAGCTGGGAAAAAGTTTTAACATGAAACAAGACTTTACTGATTGTATGGGGGTTAAGCATGAGGGAATTACAACATAAAGAACCTCAAGTTGCTTTTAGAGTCCATAAGCCCTAGCCCTCCACCGGCAAGCCTACGAGTGCCTCTCTTCCTGGACTGCAGCTGAACACTGCAGGCCCAGTTTTATTTCTTCTAAATGGCAGGACTCTTGGGTCCCCCCTCACTGGGGGTCTAGAGACAAGACATTCACTGAAATTCAGGTCAAGGCTCACATCCTTATCTCTGGCTTCAGGGTCTGACCTCTGTTTAGGAACATTAATACTGGTATATTTATTTCCTTCAGGCAATAGTTTACCTCTGCCTCTATGGGTCTGGTTTTACCCAGTCCAAAACCATCTCAAAGACATCAGAATAGGATCATCAAACAGCAGTGCATTTCCCTCAATATATTCCCTCAATGAATGGGTATTTCCCTCAATGAATGTGTATTACTCAGTTTTAAATAACAAGCAGTGAACCATATTCTCTGGAGAACAATAAGAAACTTTTCTTCATAACTTCTGCAATCCTTTGCTCTCCAATCCCTGCAAAACTTACTCAAAGGGCAATAAAACTGTTGGAAAATACAAATTAGAGGCAAATAGCATTCTAAACTCACATATTTCACTCTCAAAGGAAATTTTCAGAGACTTATAACTAAAAAGATCACACTATTTAAGCACACACACACAAAAGACCTCTCCCTAAAAACTTTTAATTTACCTTCCTTCAGGTTTATTTCAGTGAAATGACTGGGGAACAAGTAGGATCAAAACGCTTTCCCTTTTTGTTTAGTCTTCACCTAAAAAGTGACTAAGATTCTTTGGTTGGCCAAACTTCAGTCAGGCTCCTGAACCTTCTCCTAGGCCCACCTTCTTGCAAAATTTAGTTTCAGCAAATGACCCCACCAAGTTTAGTATGAACCTTTTACTCTCCATATTAGATGAGGGTCCTTATCCTCCACCCTCTAGGCGACGTCTGATCACTCAGGCCTTTCTTCAGCTAGAATCTTGTTGGCTCAGTTTGGTCAGAATCCCCCTTATCCCTAATGTTTCCTCTTAGTAGTTTTTCATCCACTGATTAAACCCTGCTCCTTTGTTATAAATTCTCATTCACCCATTCAGTATTCCGATCTGAGCAGGTAATGGAGAAGGAAGGGATATGCAGGTCAATCTCAAAAGCTTTATCCTCCAAAAAATCACTTTTGGAGTCTTTAGCCTTAATTTCCCAGTCTTTGGCCTTTACCCAGTTACAGATTCGTCCTATCTCACAAATGCTGTCAGTTTTCTGTGGACTTGGAAACTCCGTGCTTACAAACTGATTCATTACCACCTCCTTCACTGTGCTTGGCAAAGCGTAGGAACCTGAACCTAATGAATGAATGGATTTGTTTTTTTTTTTTTTTCAAAATCCCAAATATTATCAATTTTATTTTTTTTGACTTTAAATATATGTATTTTATTATTCTTCATTACATTATTCCCACCCCCCACCGTGGTAAGACAGAATTGATTTACAGAAAAGAATACAGAAAACACCAAAGCTCCTGGTAGAGGGAGAGATTTCAAGTGGGGAGAGAGATGCTCTCTCCGTTCCTCTCCGGGTCTTTCCCCGTCTCCTCCTCTAGGCCTCTA
>CAUYRH010013990.1:0-23554 GCA_963574655.1 Perodicticus potto
TTTTTTTTTGAGACAGAGCCTCAAGCTGTCACCCTGCATAGAGTGCCGTGGCATCACAGCTCACAGCAACCTCCAATTCCTGGGCTCAAGCGAGTCTCCTGCCTCTGCCTCCCAAGTAGCTGGGACTACAGGCGCCCGCCACAACGCCCGGCCATCTTTTGGTTGCAGCCATCATTGTTGTTTGGCGGGCCCGGGCTGGATTCAAACCCGCCAGCTCAGGTGTACGTGGCTGGCACCCTAGCCCGTTGAGCCACAGGCGCCGAGCCACAACTCTGATATTTTTTTCCTACTTAGTTGGCCGTCTTGAGAGCCTCTTTCCTGCTTCTCCCCTCACCACCCCCTCCAAAAAAAAGCTGGCAGCACCTTTACCAACCAGACAGGAGTTTAAGAGCAAGTAATGGTTCTTCTCCTAAGGTTAAGATGAAAATGTCACGCGAGAACTGGGTGGATTCCCCAAGTTGTTCTCCCCAATGCATTTTCTTCATTTTACAACAGACCCGAGTTAATTAATCATGGCTAACTTGACTCATTGTTGTGACTTTTTGCGTTTTATTTCTTTAATTGATTATTTCTCACTGCCTCTCCTGAATCCTAAGCACTTACTAGTGTAACACACTTTTTTTCCTTTCTTATGTATAAAATACAAAATACAACAACTGGCATAACAAGTGATGGGACCTGTATTTGATTATCTCACATAAACTATCTTGTTTCCTTGGAATCAGAGGACATGGTTCATTGTAAGATGCATTTGCAAAAAGCAATGAAGGTGATTAAAAACATGGGATGGATTTCAGGATTGTATCACATTTCAGAACTTCACATCTTTATAAATTCAGGTTATCTAATAAACATAACCCCCCAGAATTGAACTTGGCATATCAACCTCTTTATTTTATTTAAGAGCATCCATGCAAAAATGCATAATGTCCCTGCAAAATTGGAGTTGGTCTGTTTTCAAGGTAGCTACCCTGGGTTACCTGCTGGTAATGGACAGCTATCATTGATCAAACGCTTAGTGGGTGCCAGGGCAGGTCTGGTTTGATGTTTTTCATATAATATCTCATTTAACCATTACAACACCCCTATAACTCAGCCATTTAAATTACATTATCTTGGGTGCTGTTCCTTTGAGGTTATAAAAGCAGTGCATACTCATTGCAAGAAGTTGCAATAATGAAACCGAACCAAAGACTAGAAATGGAAAAAAAAAAAACTTTTATTGCCCTTTCCTCCCCATTATTGTTCTCATTCCCAGGACATAATTTTGGGGCTTTTGTTTCCAGATTGGTGTTTACCATTCCAGTCCTTTTCCAGGTATAAATGGATATTGCTGTGTATACAGAATGTGTATGTGTAGCTTTATCTTTTTAAACAGAAATTGGATTTTAAAAATTGGTTTAACTTACTTCTGTTTTATTCTATCATAAATATCTTTCTCCAAATCAGTACATTTCTAATGAACTCATAGCAGTCCATCGTATAGATCAAAGTTTGGCAAATTATAGCCATGGGCCAGGTCTGGCCCACATCCTGTGTTCAGTACATTTTTGGGGAACACAGCAGCACCCACGTGTTTACACATAGTCCACGGCTGTGTCCCCACCACGATGGTAGAGCTGAGGAGTTGCAGCAGGGACACAGACCCTGGGGACCTCGAAGCTGAAGCTATTTACCATTTGTCTGTTAAGAGAAAAAGAAAAAGGTTTCCAGCCTCTGTTACGGATGAAGCACAGTTACTTTAACTGACGGATACTGAGATTCTTCTCAGGTTCACGTCTGTCCATCACAGGCCCGACCCTTATTTCCACATTCACCCCTGTGCTCCGTGAAAGACATCTCAGAAGAGGAACCAGTGAATTAAAGGAAATGAACATTGTGCATTGTGGTAGCTCCCAACTGCCCCTGCAACCCAATGTGTGCTACCAGTTTATCCGTCCTTCTCCAAAGGATAGCAAAGCTTTCAAAATTCTAGGGAAGCTATTGCCCTCGATTTTTTTTTTTTTTTTTTTTTTTAAAGAAAAGGAACCTGGGATGGGCATGGTGGCTCAACATTGTAATCCTAGTACTCTGGAAGGCCGAGGCAGGAAGATCCCTGGAGATTGGGTGTTGGAGACCAGCCTGAGCAAGAACAAGACCCCGTCTGTACTCAAAAGGTGTGGGGCTGGGCACCTGCAGTCTCAGCTCCTCGGGAGGCTGAGGCAGGAGGATGATTTGAGCCCAGGAGATTGCAGTGCAGTGAGCTAGGATGATGCTACTGCATTGTAGCCGTGGTGACAGAGCAAGACTCTTGTCTCAAAAAAAAAAAAAAAGGAATCTGAGGCTTAAAAAGTGTCATTAATTACACCAATTCACAAGGCTTCCCACAGGGCAACTCCCAAATTTTAATCTAAGTCGTTTGACCCCATGCTGCTTATTTAAACCTCCCAGCTCTCACATTCATTTTTAATATTAATTTTATATTAATTTTTTAATTTTAATACTAGCAACTATGCTAGGATTTGTTTCATTTTTTAATGTGCTAAGGTCTTTGTACATTAAAATCCATTGTACTAGCAACAGAATTAGACACTATTTAGGAATAGTATTATCCCCACTGTACAGATGGAAAAATGAAGACCATATTATACAATATGGCTAATGTTATGTAGGTGGGGTGATGCCTGGAGTCGGGTAATCTGATTTCTGAGCCTGCAGACTCCACTGGGGAAAAAACTAGATCTATAGAAGGGCCCAGTGGGTCAATCATTCAAGCAATCTAATTCGGTGGAAATTATCCTTGTTCATACTTCAAGAAGCCAAATTGTGAAAATCCATGATTTATGGAGCCGGAGAGCACAGTCAATGCAAGTGTTCTTGTCTAGAAACAAGCAAGTATCACATCAGGGCAGAACCCCTAAAAAGCATCTATGAAGGACCAGTGAGGTGCAGCTCAGGGGAGGGGGGTTAACAAAGTGGGTGTCTGTGACTTGGGTTTATTTCCTTGCCACTGGGAGCTGTGTCCACCAGTGATTCAGAAGGGGGCCTGAGTCGAGCCTTCTGGAGGGTAATTCGTCTCCAGCTCTCCCTCCCTTTATGACTCTGCCTGTGTCTTATTCCCACCCACCCATAAAATGGAGCTAAGGTTGCTTGCTTACGAAGTTGGGAGCATCAAGCAAGCACGTCCATCTGATAAATTTTAACACGTGTTAACATGAAATTTCTTTCACTCAAAAATGATTGAAATAATTATTTTCCTAGCAGTGTAGTTAAAATCGGGCAAAACACTGAGGGTTTTGCAATAACACAGTACCTTGGCTTCCACTTTCGCCCCTCTTCCACTCCCTTTTACTCCCGCCCTACTTTGCATTGTACTCTGTCCTCCTTTTCTCAGATCCTTGGGTAGGTCAGCCCACCCAGCTCTTACTCACTCGGTAAGGGGCATCCAGGGTCCCATCTCCCGAAACACTTGACTGATGCCTCCCTCTATTCTTCACCCTACCCAACCCTTCACCTGGGTTGGTGCCTCCCCTTTGGGAGAGGGTCCTTTGGAAGAACCCTGTTTTCTTTTTCTATCACACTGTGACCCTGCCTTATAATCTTCATTTTATTCATCTGTCTTCTCGTCTCTTCAAGTTGTTTTTTTTTTTAAAAGAAGGTGCACTATATGTCCTTTGTATGTGTACCCCCTTCCCTTAACATGGTGCTAGACAGCAACTCTTCAGCACACATAAAAAGATGTACCTTGCGTACTTCGAGTCATGCATTTCTAGGAGAAGGTTGTTTTGTTTCAGAAGAATTTATAATGATTACAAAAACAGCTGAGCTGAGAAATATGCACAGCTCCCCATTGATCTGATGTATTGAACTCTGTGCCGCCAAACTTCCCCGGTGCTTTTCTTCTAAATGATTCAGAATTGTCCTGGACACTGCATTTTCCAACATTATGTTGTTATAAACACAGAAACAGGCATATCTATTTATCCATTCGTTTATTGCATGTCTTCTTATTTCTTTTGACTCCTCTCCTCTTCTCTATTCCAGTTAATCTCTCCCCAATTGCCCCTTGCACTTGACTCTCCCGCTATCTTCAATTACAGCGTGTCTATAGTACCACTGAGCTTCTCACATGTTCTCCCCTCTCCTCTGAGGACTTTGCTTTTTCATTCTTCCCTAGATAAGTTGTCTAAGAAACAGAGCAAAGACAAACAGAAAATAGTAACACCTTTTCCAACTCTCCAGGACAAAGGTGATGGGCCTTCTACGTGCTGTGGGCGCATGTTGTATTTTCACTGCAGTAAATATTCCCTGCATTGTATGGTGGGTGGGCTCACTTTTTCTCCCACCTAGATAATAAGATCTGACTGTCTTCTTTGCTATTGCATTCCTAGTACCTAGAACAGTGTCTGACATCCAGAGATGCTTGAGATAGATCTGTCTGTCCATCTGTCTTTGTCTGTCTGTCTATCTATCATCTATCTATCTATCTATCTATCTATCTATCTATCTATCTATCATCATCTATCTTTCTATCTAATCTATCTATCTGTCTGTCTATCTATCTATCCATCCATCCATCCATCCATCCATCCATCCATCTATCTTTCTTTATATCTATCTATCTATCTAATCTATCATCTATCTATCTATATACCTTTCTAATCTATCTATCTATCTATCTATCTATCTATCTATCTATCTATCTATCTATCTAATCTATCTATCATCTATCTATCTATATACCTTTCTAATCTATCTATCTATCTATCAATCATCTATCTATCCATCTATCTTTCTATCTATCTTTCTTTCTTTCTATCTATCTTTCTATCTATCTATCTATCATCATCTATCTTTCTATCTAATCTATCTATCTGTCTATCTATCCATCCATCCATCCATCCATCCATCCATCCATCCATCCCTCTATCTATCTTTCTATCTGTCTGTCTGTCTGTCTGTCTGTCTATCTATCTATCATCTATCTATCATCTATCTTTCTATCTAATCTATCTATCATCTATCTATCTATCTACCTTTCTAATCTATCTATCTATCTATCATCTATCTTTCTATATATCTTTCTTTCTATCTGTCTGTCTATCTATCTATCTATCTATCTATCTATCTATCTATCTATCTATCTACCTACCTACCTACCTACCTACCTACCTATCAATCATCTATCTATCTATCAAGAAAAATGGATGGATGGGCAAGCAAGTGGATTCTAAACATCATTCTGTTCTCTGGAAAAGGAAAACCAAATAAGACTCAGTCTTTCATCCCTACAGAGCCAGTCTGATGTGTAGGAGGGAAAATCCGCCTGGAAACAGGGTCAGGAAAAGGCAGGAAGAACTGATAAGACAGAACTCAAATTCAGGAGAAGGGTAAAAAGGGCTGAGTCTGAGAAAGAGTCTTTGGCCCCGTCGGCTAGATGAAGAGAGGAGATGGGGAAGATGAATCCCTGCTATTAAACATCCCCATTCAACCAGGAGAGCAAAGGGCCTCATGCTGAAGTTTATTGCTTCAGTTTCTAACCTTTCATAAGTGCTTACTTGGCAGCCCTATCGAGAGTGGTATTTGATTCTGGAAGCATCTTAAAGGAGCAGTGCCCGACCTTCCACCTTCCCTTTTTTCATTTAGGCCATAAAATATATTGGCTTTGTGCATTACTGCCATGGGAGAAAAAAAAATATCACATGTTAGTTTCCAAATGAAATGACATTTAGTAAAGTGTACATTTAAGATATTTTTCAAGGCTGGCTTTTAAAGAGTGCGAAGGAAGGGTCTTTCCTCATGGCGGGCGATAGGGAATTAACAGGTACTGATTTTTTTTTTTTTTCTGATCCTCCCCCATAATGGTTATGGGGAAATATTCTTAAGGGCCTCATTAGGTCCAGCAATAACTTAATGAGACTCCAGAGCATAATTACAACCTGTTTGGGGTGTGATTTGATAAGCACAGTTGCGACAGAAACACAGACCCGGGATGGAACTCCGCCAACCTGCACCCTGGCTCTCCATCTTTAGGATTGGAGATGAGAGGACATCATGTGTTTTAAACTCATGACCTGTCCTTGAAGAAAGGACAGGTCACTGGCCAGCTTACTCAGAAGATGTTAATGGCACTGGGTTAACTCTGGAAGTGGCTGGTAACACTTAACTGCTGGACAAAGAGGTAATGGCTGACTTGGACTGTAGTGAGCAGGAGGTGGCGTGTGCCGGTGGGGGCGTCCACTTCACAGTGATTTATGGACTTGACCCAGAACATCACTCAAAAGGAAAAGCAGGGTGTTGTCAGTAGAATACGGGCAAAACAATGTGGGATACTGTGCGGCAAAAATTATCAAACAAATGACAGGCAACAAACATGTCCACCGCAGAGATTACCTGGAATGCCTTCTTATTATCCCTTAATCTCATTTTCCTTATTCTACTTCATTTGAAGGGCAGCATAGCCATTTCCCTGGCTAGCGTTGTGATTTGCACTTGATAGTCTCCGTAACAGGAAACATTATAATATGGAGTGTCTTCGCATTGTGGAGGTCACGAGGCGAGTTTTTCTTTAAATGTTACCACTGTGCTTCTGTGAGTCTGACAAATCTTGGCAATTTGTGAAGGCCGATGTTTAAAAAATGGTTAAAAATATTGTTATAAAGTGCACAATTTCATTTCATTAACGGAAACGACTATCACTATTAGCATCGCATTTTGGAGAAACCTATTTTTATGCAAGGCACTGATGTTAAAATATTTTCTGTTTACAAATGCTCTACATGTCATAAAGGATAAGTTGAAAACTACAGAAAAGCATTAAGAAGAAAGCGTTGCCCTCACTCTGTAACTGTATCAGCCATTTGGTGTTATGTTTTACATTGATTATAGCTATGCAGTCCATTTTGAGTTAATTTTTGTATAAAGTATGAAGTTGAGGTCAAGGTTGTTTTTGGTTACTTGTGTATGTGTGTGTGTAGACATCCAATTACCCCAATATTATTTGTTTGGGGATATATCGCTTTTTGTAGTATTTTTTAAACACGTTTCCTATAGAGATTACAAAATATATACTTCTCTCAGTCTACATAAAGTCAATAGTTTACCATTCCAATTGGAATATAGAGCCCTTATCACCCATGTAAATTAGCTTCATTGCGTTGATCATTTCACGATTTATACCCACATCAAAACGTCAAGTCAAACACCTTCAGTATATACAATTTTTCCTTGTTAATCATACCTCAGTAAAGACGGGGGCGAGAAAAAGAAACCTTATTTTTACAGTATGTCTCTTTAACCTCCTCTGTTGATGTTGTGTTTATCTTTTATACTGTATACCTGTACAGCGAAAAGCTCATCACACAATTTCTTTCTTTTTCTTTAATCTATTAAACACGTTTTAGTGAGCTGCAGAATGGTAGACTAGTGTATTCTATTTCTATTCTATTTCTATTTCTATTCTATTCACCCTTATCTTCACTATTTCCATCCAAGTTTCCTTCCCGGTGTCATATTCCCTTTGGCTGGAAAAATTACTGTACCTATTATTTTATTCCAGGTCTGTTTACGATGAATTATCTTAGTTAACCTTAACATTTCGCCTGTATTTTTTAGAGGATATTTTTATCAGATTTAAAATTTTGAGTTCACAGTTCTTTTCTCAGTGATTAAAAATGGCATGCTACTTCCTTTTGACTTCTCTGTTTTTTGTTTTTTTTTTTATGGTTTGGGGGTTTTAATTATTTTTATTTTTGTTTCAAATGAAATATATAATCATTTGAATTGTTCAAGTATCATATCATTTATCATTTCAAAGTTTTTCTTTTAGGTTTCAGCAGTTTGATTACAATATATCTGGGTATGAGTATTTTTGAGTTTATTTAGTGTTTAAGGAACTTATTGAACTGGTGAGTTTATATCTTTTGTGAAATATGGGAAGTTTTCATCCATATTTCTTCGAATAATTTTTCTGCAGTTAACTCTATCTAAGAACACTATATCTTTTGGTATTGTTCCATAGGCTCCTGAGTTTCTCTCTGTTTCCTTTTTTTCACTTGTTTTTCTCTCTGCTCTTCAGATCGGATATTTTTTATTGACTTATACTCAAGTTTCATGCTTTTCCTCTATCTTTATTCCATGTCTGACCTCATTCAGTGAGGGTTTTCACCCCTTAATTCAGATTATTGTTTTTACAGTTCTAAAATGCACATTTGGTTCTTGATATCTTCTACTTTGGTCACACTGCCTTTTTTTATTTTTTATTTTTTTCATTTAAGTGTGTTTTCCCTTACTTGTTGGAGCATTTTTATAATAGTTGCTTTTAAAGTCTTTTGGGGTTTTTTGCAGTTTTTGGCCAGGGCTGGGTTTGAACCCGCCACCTCTGGCATATAGGGCCAGCGCCCTACTCCTTTGAGTCACAGGCGCTGCCCTACTTTTAAAGTCTTTACTTGATAATTCCAGTATCTGTGTCATCTATTGGTGTCTGCAAAGGTCTTTTTTACAAGTAAGTTTAGATTTTCTTGGGTCTTTGTATGCTCTGTGAGTTTGGTTTTTATCCTGAGTATATTGAATACTATGAGACACTGGGCCTTATTTAAATCCTATGAAAGTTGTTGGTACTTTTGTTTCAGCAAGCAGTCAGGCTTAAGTTTCTTATCTTCTTTCTGTGGCTTGTTTATTTAATATCTGTTCTGTTGCAAAAGCCTTTGCAGCAGTAGTTGGATATGGCCCATGTGTGTATCCAATCTGGGACCTGGACAGTTCTCAAAGCTAATGGAATCTGCTCAGGGTAAGATGTACACAAGCAGCTGAGTCCAGGAGATCATAAAAAATACTACAAGGGGTCATTTTCCCAAATTCTTTCCTCTTTGGGATCCTCCAAACAATTTTGGTTTCCTGAGATCTCTTCCTTCCCCTTTTTTTGTGTCCTCCACCCAGAAAGCTGGTTCTTTCTTTTATTTTTTGGTTATCAGATTTATTTTTAAATTTCTGATTTCTTTTAAACGCCATTCATGTGCTTCTGGTACTGAGCCCACGTTTGGGGTCAGGTGGCAAGAACAGAGGAGAGAAGTAAAGCAGCAGGGGGATTTGTTTGCTCCTCCTCTTGGACCCTAGTGTCTTAGCTCATAAAGGAAGGTTTCCCTGTGTTAGATCTTGGCGGTTTGTGGTCTCTGCTGTTGCACTGATGCTGAGGCCACTAACACTACCCTGAGATTGCCTAGAGACTACAGCATCAGACAGATTAAATAGGAAAGAAAACAAAAGAGCAGAACAGCAGTAGGGATTTTCCTCCCTCCCTCCTGCTTCTCAAGACAAAACTAGTGGGCTTCTCCTGGGTCTCTCTATGTCTGTACAGGGGCATCCACTTCTGGACTCGGGGATGCCTTGAATCCATACCAGTGGAGACTGGTGATGCTTTAAATCATGGGTTTGTTTTTTGGTTTGTTTGTTTCTGAGACAGAGTCTAACTCTGTCGCCCTGGGTAGAGTGCTGTGGCATCACAACTCACAGCAACCTCAATCTCTTGGGTTCAAGAGATCCTCTTGCCTCTGCCTCCTGAGTAGCTAGGACTACAGGCGTGTGCCATGCACCAGCTGATTTTGCTATTTTTAATAGAGATGGGGTCACGCTCCTGCTCAGGCTGGTCTCGAACTCCTGAGTTCAAGCAATCCACTCGCCTTGGCCTCCCCGAGTGCTGGACTTGCAGGTGTGAGCCAACGTGCCCTGCTTCTTCTGGTCTTCTGTGTCACTCCACCTGCTACTAATAACTTCTCAGAGATCTCAGATGGCGGCTGCATGCACTCTCCAGTGGGGGAGGAAGGGTGAAGTGAGTTCACTCTCCTTCTTAGCAAGAAACAAAGCCTCAACTCCCACTTCACTGATTGTATTGTGGCAAAATACCATTTTTATTATTTTTAACTATTCAGTTGCCTGGTGTTCAGTATATTCACGATGTTGGACAACTATCATTATTCAGTTGAAGATATATTTTTTATCACCCCAAATAGAAACTCCATATCTGTTAGGCTGTTACTCCCCCATTTCTACCCCAAATTCACTGCTGACCACTAATCTCTCTCTGTCTCTAGGAATTTGCCCACTTCCTTTTTAGTTTATGGAGAAATTTACATAAAAGAAAGTCACCTATTTCAAGTATAGAATTCAGTGTGGGGATTTGTGTGTGTGTGTGTGTGTGTGTTTATAAAATTGTACCATTTTTCTTTTCAACATTTTGGAATATCTATTCCCAGTTCTTTTCTCTTTAGCTAGTTCCATTTCTCTCCCTTTTCTTTAATGATTGATTTCATTTTTTAACACAAAATTGGAGCCATTTCTAGCTTTTAACGTTTTCTTTAGCATTTCCCAGATCTCTTTCTTCTTTCAAAACCAAGGTTCTAAATTCTGTAGGTTATGCTATCAGAGCAGTATATTCTAACTCAATTTTAGTTTCCCCATTATTATACATTGTGATGTTTCTAGTTTCTTTTTTCATAACTAATGTTGTGGTTAACTGACAAGTAAATAAACATTTGTGAACATCTTTGCTTGTTTTTGTAAGAGCAATTCTTAGAGGTGATATATCTTGGTTAAAGGGCATAGGACAGTGATGATTTATAGATTTGGGCCTGGTGCATCCTAAATAAAGACTCTTTGTTTGCGATAAAAGTAAAAAGAAACTTTCAATACAAAATGTATAAAATATACATCAAAAGTTGGTTCCTAAACCTCGCTATCCCTTAGTAAAAGTTTCAGTAACTTGAAGTAATACTGTCAGGTATTGGACATTGTTTCATTGGTTGTTTCACTAGTTAAGAAAATATTAGAGGGCAGCGCCTGTGGCTCAAAGGGGTAGGGCGCCGGCCCCATATATCAGAGGTGGCGGGTTCAAACCCAGCCCCTGGCCAAAAACTGCAATAAATAAATAAATAAATAAATAAAACAAAGAAAAAGAAAAAGAAAAGAAAAGAAAATACTAGAAAAATATAGAATAAATAGTGAACGCAATCCTAAACTTTATTTCAGCCTCATCATTTTAGGGGGTAGAGTCTACCAGTTTACACATAAGTAGAAAGACCATGTATCCTAGTTTGCCTTGAATGCTTCATTTTGCATCTGTGTCTTTGGGATAATCATTTAATACCACCCCATGAGGCTGGTGTGATAACTCAAGCCTGTATTCCTAGCACTCTGGAAGGCAGAGGAAGGTGGATTACCTGAGCTCAGGAGTTCAAGACCAGTCTGAGCCAGAGCAAAACCCTGTCTCTAAAAACAGCTGTGCATTGTGGCAGGCACCTGTAGTCCCAGCTACTCAGGAGGCTGAGGCAAGAGGATTGCTTTCGCCCAAGAGTATGAGGTTGCTGTGAGCTATGACTCTAGGGCGCTCTACTGAGGGCAACAATGTGAGACTCTGTCTCAAAAAACATTAAACAAAAAAATGCCCCATTCATTTCCCTTAACCCTTACTTTTTTTCTTATTTGGATGATAAATTAAATGGTCACTCTAAAGAAGCATCTTTAGATGTTAACAGAAAGATGTTGGTAGGGCAAAGATAATCAGTTCATGGCATACAAGTGCAGATGATTCAGTTAGAGAGCTCATCCTAGAAAAAGTGCTACATGCCTCATTGCTAAATATCACCAGGGTCCCTTTAGAGGTCACACTTCCCTTGGGAATCTATGCACCCATACCAGCACCGAGTCCACCCTTCAAAGCAAATTTGGAAGTTTTTTCCTGTGACGGCCATCAGAGCTGTCATCGTACAATGTCTGAAAATTAAGTTCACAAATTTATCCTCGAAAAAGTGCTACATACCTCATTGCTAAACACCACTACAATTGCCAGATGGCTGAGGGGAGTGCTTTGAAGGTGACTGTGGTGATATTCAGCAGTGAGGATTTGTATCTCTTTTTCTAGGATGAGTTCACAAACTTAATTGTCAGGCATTGTATGCATGGCTAATCTCTCATACTTGATCTTACGGCAGATATTGCACATTGATCAGGGTTAATTTCTCCAATAAATGGATTGATCTCAGAATCTCCCCCCAACGCAGTCCTATGGGGACTTGTTACCATCCAAACAGATCTGGACCATGCAATGCGCCCATTGGCCAAGCATAGTGTAGGTGACATTACTGGCCCTCCACATTGGAGAAGGTACTCGGCTGCCTCATCATAACCTTCTCTACCTAGTGGGCCTTTAGGGAAGCATAACTGCACCTGTAAGGGCATGCATGGGTTATCATGCCAAGACGGGGGCTCGCACCCCAAGCAGATTTTGCCTCCCATCCCCTCTTATCCCCTCCCAGTCTCTCACTCATCCTAGCCGTGTTTCTCAGTCACACACTTGAAACTCCTAGTGAATCTTGGGCTATAGAAAACTATAGAAAAATTACACATATAATCAATTATCTTTGGTGTTTCTCGGAGCCGAGTGATTGAAAAGTCACATTCAATTTCCTTTCGTATTTTTTTTCTTATGCAGAACTTTTCTGACTTTTCTCCTTCATTTTCTTTCCTTTGCAGGTTTCGAGACAACAGATGAATTGTGAAAGAGAGCAGCTAAGGGTAGGTGAACCTGCTTGTGAAAAGCTTCCTGGTTCTCATTTCTGTCTGATAAGCAAAAATTTCCTTGTCTCTCCTGAGACACGGGTTCTAAATAACAGCCTTCATCTGAAGACTGGTAGAGTTGAAAATATTTATCCCAGCTAATTTAGTATTGATTGGGCTGGTAAATATAGTATATCTTCTTTTGAAGTGCCATTATAGCAGATATGGATTTTTTGATTTAGATTCAGCAATAAATACTTCTCTTCTGGAATTTGTTTGACATTATTGTACTCTTTTTATGTACAACATGAGGCCTAAGTAATAACAAAGGTCAAAAGGATGTCGTACAGCCTCCTGAATGTGAATACCAGGCGGTTTGCTGAGTGGCTAAAATGCTATCTTGCTTTTGGCTGGGGTGGGTGAGCATGGAATATGTCAAGGGCGTTTTCTAGGAGAATTCACGTCATCTGTAGACCTTTGGTTTTAGTGGCATTTGTGTTTATGGGGGCAGGAGACAGAATTTTAAACCTCATATTCTATTCCTCTACTTAAAAATGCAACTGTGTTAGTGTTCAAGTGTAACATTGTTCCCTGGATGAGGAGGGAATGGTTTGCTTACAAGTGGAGCTTGGTGGCATTGTTCTGTTTTTACGGTGTCTGGGTGGACATTCTTCTTGGCATGGGGATGACATTTGAATCCATCCATGGGTGGATTCTCCACCCCCTCCATTCGTTTCCTTTTTAAATGCATTCGTATTTGGGGTGGTTGACTTTGGAGTTATGTTGTGGCTTATCTTTAAGGTCACTGGTGGAAGTGTGACATTTTTATTGGATGATGTGTGTCATGTCTCCAAATTGTCATAAAAACTGGAGGAATCTACTTCTTTCGAAAATCACAACAGTGAGGTTGGTGAGAGAGGTGTCATGGGACCACTGTACTCAAAGGTGTCCAATAAACACAAATAATTTATTAAATGATCCTAATGCCTTTATACACTTCCAGGTAACTTTCAAGAGGATCAACATCACCCAGAGTAATCTCAAGATGGCATTGATTTAGAGTTTTTCCATCTCACAATTACTTTTAGTATCAGGTTTGTTAAGTCCTTAGGTAAAACAAACAGCAGAATCCAGTTGCCTAAAGCTGAGAAAGTGAGTTGATGTTTTCTCTTTCTTTTACGCATATTTATTTCATGCACTATTCCAGCATAGCCCTCTCTGTTAACCCCTCATGTCTCCCCACTTGGCTCCCCAGCACTGTGCCAACAGTCGCTGTGACTCCTTCCTTCATGAAATAGCCTTCAAGATGTTTTAAGCTTTTGTGAGCTCTCTTACTGCTTTTTTTTTTCCTCTGCAGTCTGAATTAGTGGTTCATCCTAGTAAATAATGTATCACAACTTCAGATTTCTCTTCCTGTTTGGATGAGGAAGATGGCCAGAACTAGGTCAAAGCTAGACAACAGATGAAGAGGAACGTGGGCCTTTGTCTCCAGGAGCCCCTGATAAATTCCTGAGGATTAAGATAATATTGAAACCTCTTTTGCAAATGACTCTCTCCTGGCAAATTCAGCACACAAGAAGCAATGATGTGCTTGTTGGCGATGTGAAGGATTGCTTCTCATGGATGAAGACATTGTCTGTAGGGGGCTTTGGTTTAGGAACAGAAATGGAGCTCTCCCCTCTCTGTAAAATAAATCCAGACAGTGGTTTGATGATATCATTGAGTTTAGTCCCAAGTGTGGCTCCCGCAAGCCCCTAAATAAGACCAGGTCTAGCTTTGTGAGCTGTGTGGAGGCTTTGCTTGTTTGCCACTGCTGTTGTAGTCACTGTTTTTGCATTTTCAACCAGTTTATATTTGAATGAATAGGTAACACATTTGGTTGCACAGAACACACATTTATGTGGTTCAAAATTTAAATGATCCTATAGGGAACATAAAGAAGCTTTCCCTTCCCACTTGAGTCAGGCTCCTCTGGGGGAGCCCCAGCGTCACCACGCACTGGTGAGCATCTCAATTTCTTCTTCCCCCTTCACTTTTGCTCTTTGCCTCCTGCCCTTCTCTCATTTCCTTCCTCTCTCCTTTCTTTTTTCTCCCATGTGTGTGTCAACCCTCAAACGAAAACCTCATTGATTGAAGCGATTGTTTTGTTCGCGCATAGGGTGGTATTTCTGCTTTTAGACTTTTGGAAAGAAACTTAAAAATAAAATGCTAATGCCTGGCTGTCGCAATGAAATGCATTTTCCTGAATCTCATCTTGTTTTCTTAGAAAGAGAGAGAGAGAAACTGGAAGAAAAAGAGAAATCTGTTTAGTTTAGCCACATCATTTAAGGGTATCTGTCTGCCCGCCACAATTAAAACATGTTCCTACACGCGGCAAGCAAAGTGCGTCTCTGCAGTTGCTGTACAGGATGGTTGGACGGGGGTCGTGTCATCCACTGTAGATTCCTTTGTGAGTGCATTCTGCTGTGTTGTCAGAATTCAGAGGTACAAGTAGGTTGTCGTAAAATGTTTTCCTTTTCCTTGGCCTCCTGGAAACAGCAAGTGATGCGGGAAGATAAAGCTGCCCTTTCTGTTTTGTGCCCTTTCTGTTTTTTATTGACACTGTGTAAGGATTGGTTCATCCAACATCTCCTCTTTCTGACCTCCTTTCTTTTCCTCACAAACCCTGAATTAATTCTTTTTCCAGAATGGATTCTGTGACGTGCTTGCTCTGTACAATATTAAGAAGTCCAATAAGAAACGTATAATTAATTAATTTTAGGAAATACAAAGTTAAAGAAAGTCAAATATTCTTTGAAACAGCAGAACTTTTCAAAGCCTCTAATATCTAAAAGTGAAACCCCAGAGAGATGGATCTAATATGTACAACTTTCTTCCAAACTCAGTGGACTGCAGAACATTTTTCGTGGTAGCACATACTCCAAGAAATACTTCTGAAAATTACATCACTTTTGTCAGTTGGGATGCTATTATCTGTGAGTGATAGAAAAGTAATTTAGAGTAATTTAAAAGATAAAAACATTTAACTACCTACTGTAGGGTTCACCCAGTAGATTTGTGGTCTCAAAACAGGGTTGGAATCTTAGCAGCTCTCTCCTTCTTTCTTTCCTTCTTCCAAGATGGCTGCCTTCCTCCCCGCACCCAGTCACTTCCCCCAAGGAGGACATTGTCATCAAATGAAGAAGAAGTTGAGCTTTTCCCACCTGGATCTTAAATTTTATTGGAAGAAAATCATTCCTAGCAGCCGCCCATGCAAACGTTCTCTTAGTTCTCATTGGTTAATGTCTATATCAATCAATGGCAAAAGGACCTGGGATCTCAGTGATTGGTTACAGCGGTTAAGAGTCTTCTGCTCCATCACTCACATTGTCACCCTGAACAAAATCAGGATTTACTTAAACTAGAGGAAGAGGAGAATGAGCTTTAGTATAATTACCCAACAGAATCTGCCACAAAAGAAATTCACAGAAGTCCACTATTTTACTCGTGGCATTGGCTTCCCATCAATTCCTTTCAATAATTTCTTTCATCCTACATACAAATCCTCAGCAACTAGCTGAACTCTGGCTTATAGAATTTGACAGAGAGGCTTTAATCAGCCGGCTTTTATCTTGCAGGTCATGCCTCTGCATCCTAACCTACTTTTCTTCCCAGCCTTTGTGTTTCACTGGTACTGTCCTGGATGCGGCCTTTGTTCATTTACTCTCAGCATTAGGTACCAGCCACAGGTGTGAGGCACCTGTCCTCAGATACCCAGCTCAGCCCCTGAGAAGCCCTAGGCTTCCCAAGATCATCAACCAGTTACTGCTTAGACATGACCACCCTTCCCAGAAAACTACTGGGATTACTCAAACTAGACAACAGGAAACCCATTCATTCCTCCACCCTAAGTTTTGTCAATCTCGAGTAGACAGAGATTTTTTTTCCTTAGCTTATGTTTCGTGTTGTTGGCTGGGTTCTTTTTTTTGGCGGGGGGAGGGATCCATAAGAGCTGATGGTGGAATCTGTGATCTAAGTACTCCTGATTTTGGTGGGATGTACTTACCAGCTTGTCCCACAATCACTGCTCTTCCGTGAGGACGAGTCATGGTCATCATCATGCACTTGTCATAACCCATCATCAACACTTACCTCTCCAGGATCTGGACCAACAATTGGACAAATAAACAACTAAGAGAGAAATTCAATGACTGCAGTAGCCCATTGTTTCCCTATGTTCTCCACCACTTGGAAAGATTGTATGGTCATAGGATGGGAGATTCACATCCCCAGTTGTCTTAGGAGTCATAAAATATTTGGCGACAAAGAGATCTTTTGTTCTTTGGATATCAGAGGTTAGTTCATGGTCTGATTAAAAAATGTGGTCAGAAAACTACTAAGTAGGCAAAGGCACAACCCCAAGGGGGCTCAGGACTTCTGATGTGCAGTGTGAGCAAAGGGATGCCATGGCAGTTAGCATAGTTGAGAGCACGGTGGGATTGGTGTGGATCTGGTTTGGCCTCAGGTCCAAATCCTAATTCTAAATATCCCCTACTCTCATAGCTTCACTTTCCCTGTGTATAAAATGAGATTCCCTTCCTCATAGGATTGTTGACTGGATGTAACAATTCACTTAAAGCATTCTCCCAAAATGTATGGCTCAGAGGCATCAATATTAGCTATTGTTAATATATCATCATTCCCAATAATTATCTCGTTCCTTTTACTCCTAGAAATACCTGGCCTGAGAACACAGACAGGCAGGGCATATCTACTGCCACCCAGCTTCCCTCACTGAAAGACAGTTCAGAGGGCAGGCTCTGATGGTGTGGTGGTGTGTTCTGGACAAAACTGCTTCTCAGGTAATGTCGTTTTGAATGCCAATAAGAGAGCCTGACAGGGCCTCCCAAGAACTAGAGATTAAAAGTGGAAAACCATCAGAATTGACAGCTTGCATCATTCTCTTTTACCGCTTGTCTTTGTTTCTCTTTGTGAGTCTCTTCTGGATTTGTTTTTTTGGAAAGGCTCTGCTACTTGTATATACAAGGTGACCTTCCAGCCCTTAAGGTGCAGCACTTTCCTTAGGTATAGAGACCACAGTGCATCCTGGTTACAAATTCCTGGAAAAGGAGTCCAATTGGTCAAGTGTGGATAATTTACTCACTGTGGTCTAATCGAATCTGTCTAGGACATGGTGGCTCATGCCTATGATCCTAGCACTCTAGGAGGCCGAGGTGGGAGAATCCCTTGGGCTCAGGTGTTTGAGACCAGCCTGAGCAAGAGCCAGACCCCATTTCTACTAAAAATAGAAAAACTAGCCAGCCGTGGTGGCACACACCAATAGTCCCAGCTACTTGGGAGGCTGAGGCAGGAGGATCCCTAGAGCCCAAGAGTTTGAGGTTGCTAGGAGCTATGACACTATGGGACCCTACTCAGAGCCACAGAGTGAGACTGCCTCAAAAGAAAAAAAAAAGAATTTGGTCCAAGAAAACAATATTAAAAAAGCCCAATTGCCCAGAGCCAACTACTGAGGGAAGTCTCTAATATCAGGCAAAGGGAGCCATTACTACCAAGTAAATACCACCACCACCACCACCCCAAAAAAAGAAAGATGTCCACTGTGTCCTCAAAGCAGGGAACTCGGAGCTAAGCAAAGGATCCAGGAAAATACATATGAACTCTCAACTTCTAGCCCACTATTTCCCCAAATGTGAGACACTTATTCTGTGTAATACTGAGAGCTTGCAGGCCACACCAAGTCATTAAGAAAGGGTGGAATCACTTAGAGAGAAGGCTATTCCCTTTTCAATTCTCTTTCAATCTTTTACATGTCAATGAGAAACTCTCAGTTTACACTAAAGTATCTTTAACTAGGCTCTGACACAGGTTTCTAAGATTTCCTTTTTAATGGAAAGAGAGTGTGCCTCAGGCATAGAGCCTGCAGCTCCAAAGCATCACTTTAGACTTTGAAAACATTGTTTGCAAAATATAGTAGTTAAGAACCAGGGGCCTGGAGCTAGGCCTACTGAGATGAAATCTAGAATTTGCAGTTTAGTGCTTTGTAGGCTTCTGCAGTTACTTAAATCTTCTGCAACTCAAATGCCTCTTCTTTTTAGTGGAAGTAATAATTGCCCCTGTTTTATAAGTTGTGTGTGTATGTCCTTGTGTGTACTTGTGTCTGTGTTTGTACATACAAAGATTAAAAGAATTAATGCATTTGAAGTTATTAGGATAGTATCTGGTGTAGACCAGGCCCTTAATAATGGTTAGATATTAATTAATTTATTTTTTTCCATTAACTTTTATTTATGACTACTGATAACTAGTTTTTCATTTTTCACTGTCAATACAAAGTTTCCTTAGCACAGTTTGGATTTTATGTTCCATGTATTGTTCCATTTGTTTTGATTAGAAATGAGTAGCTTTTAAAGATAAATATTAACTATGTAATGTTACAGATTGCCTGCAGTTATGACAAAAATTGTGCCACTGGAATGCGATTGACCGATGTTTCAGGATACTGAAATCATGGCGCCAGCCTTGAGAAGGATGCTGTAGAGCAGATCTGCATTATCAATATTTAATTTGCCAGTTACAAGTGAGTTTCTCATTTCTGCTAGAAGTAAGAGTGTTGTGGGTTGCATAATGCAAATGGCTAATGATCATCTTGGCTTATATCCATTGCCTTCATCTGGACATCAGATAATGAAACTTCAAACTGCTGTGGAATTGAGCTATCAGAATCAGAGATACCTTCCTCCTTCTTCGAACCCCTTCCCTCCCTTTGAAAATCCAACCTATCATTCCTCAGTGACTCTTAGCGTGGCAGGGAAAGAAATCTACATACTCCCCACCACACAAATGTTGCTGAGACTTTTAAAGTTTTGTGTATGTGTGTGTGTTTTTACTATAGTTTTAGGATGACTGACTGTAGCAATGCCTGCTTCCATTCATTTATTGACTCAAGAAATATTTTCAAGCATGATCCATAGGCCAGTCACTGTGTTAGGTAGTAGAGACTAAAACTTAAGCAGTTTTTGGTCTTCCATACCTAACAGCCTAGTAGAAAAGACATGCATTTGTCAAATAATCATTGGCAACTATTGGCAAAAAAGTACAACTTGCAACCAATGCATATAAGAAACAAGAAATGCTATGGCAAGGGGCAGGAATGGGAGAAGCTTACCCAATTGACCTCTGCTTATCAGACTCATCAGATTAACACACACTGTCCAGTCTCCTTCAAAGACATATTGGCAGGTGTCCACGGCATCCTATGAGATGACTGTTTTGTACAAGTTTATCTTTCTCTTCACCCGTTGTAGTATCTGCTTGCCAAGAGTCAGTTGTATTTGTTCCCAGGCTGCTTCTGCCAGCTGTACTTGTTATTGTAATTACATTATTTAGTGGAATATTGTGTAAACTGATGAAAAATGAGTGCAGTAAGAAAAAGAGCTGTTTCTGTGAAAACTACATTAAATGCTTTGGAAACATTGCATGAAAGCAAGCCTCAAAAATTATTTTCATTAGCTGTGGGTGAGGGGACTGCAAAACATTAGTGAAAAAGAACTCTAAGAAATCGGGTAAGACTCTGCAGTCAAAACCTTTCCAATGTGCTTGCCTTCTCACTCTGAGAGAAATCACAATTGATACTATAGACCGGGGCTTGGCAAACTTTTTTCTGAAAAGGGCTAGATTATGACTATTTTCCTCTTTGCAAAACAGGGTGTTCATTGCAACCACCAACACTGCCACTGTAGGACAAAAGCAGGCACAGACAAAATGCATGGATGAGGCTATGTTCCTATAAAACTTTATTTGCAGGAACAGGCAGTATGTCATAGATGGCCACTCCCTGCTGGAGAATGGGATGCTAGTGAGGCTTGTGGCGGGGGTGGGGGGGGTGGAGGGGGTGATGATGGGGATGTTTATCAACAGCGAAATCACTGAAACAAGGGCCTTAGAATTCACATGAAAGATCAGCAAATTTATGCACATTCCTATCTTTTGCACTACAGCAACACATTTTTCTGTATCACTTTGAACTGTGTTTCCTTGCCTTAAAAGGCTCCAATTCACTACTTTCTCCCATTCCCAAATGAGATGGCTTTTAAAATTGATGATAGCTAAGACTAGGGCTTGAAACACCAAATGAAAATGATGTTTATTTTTATGCTCTAAGCCTTGTGACTCAGAACCCCATCTGTCTATAATGGAAGAACAAATTTATAATTTTTATTTGTAATTGGATCCCCCAGCAAGTAATTTCTGGGACTTCCCGAGGAGGGTAACATTTTCCACGTATACACTCTGATTCCTTTCTTCCAAAATTGTTGTTTAGCTGCTCCAGGATACTCCACTTTTCTAAGAACAGTTGAGTAACTTACTTTTCCAGATTGTTCTGTCATCAGAACCAACTCTCTGCCAGTGTGAGCACCATTCTCTGCATGAACATTCCAAATGGGAAGCTGAAGCAAGACTTCAACAATTAGCTCTGGGGGAAGCAGAAATTCAATGTGGGTGATGACTTTCGAAGAAGATCCTCCCAGTGCAGACCCAGCATCCTCACCATCGGTGAGGTCTCATACATGTTCACGTGTAAAAAGAAAGACCCGGTGGATGGTTGCTTGCTTTAATCTTATGTAACTATTGGTGCCATACTCATGATTTTCTCCATACAGAGGGAATTTGCCCCAAAGTAAATAGTGCTTAACTTCTTGAAACCGCAGAAACTCAAACCACTGGATAATTTCCAAGGGAAGCTTCCCTACTAAAATAAGAAATTCATAAATACATTAAAAATGTAGAAAAGGGTGCTGCCTTCCCAGGACTTGCATTGTGCACTCTTCCTTACAGACCTTGTGTGCACCCCAATTTTTGCAATAATATTGATTGATGAGCAAAAAGGAATAAATCAAGAAATCAGATGAAGAGTTACAAATTTTAATTTCCCCAACTTCACTGTAAAACATGATTAATTAAAGAAATGTCCAGGTAGCCACCCTTCTTCATCTTTGATCCTGTAATTCACATGTTATGTTAATTGTCTTTCCTTAAGTCTCCCCAGGGATTTCAACGTGACCTTTGGGGAAGATGCCAAAGTTATCACATTTGGGATACTTGGCCTAATAGTCATTCTCCTTTCTTTTTGCCTTAATTTGAGCCCATTATCCTGAGTCATCACGCCCCTTTCCAGGGCAAATCTATCTCATCCCATGCTTTATCGTTAAATCGGTATCAAACAGCTTCAAGCAAAACCACTAATAATGCTGACATTTTAATTTGTCATAGTCCCTCTTCACTTCTATGACTGATGCCTCAGTCAGGACCTGTCTTCCTGCTCAGTTCTTTTGAGCACTAAATACCATTCGTGGGAGGGAGGTATTTGATGGGGAAAGAGAATTATGCAGGAAGCAAATAAACCCCTAGTTGGAGGTAGAAGGAAGAAGCAACTCTTTTAATGAGAAGGACTAGAGAGGAGGCAACTCTTTCCTTTCCAGTCATGCAGACAAACCCACGATGGCCCTGAGAAAAACAATGAGACAGCCAAAGACTCTTGTCCTCCTTCATAGCCTGAGATAAACCGTTTTTTAGGCTGTGCACTCATGTAGGTAAATAATGGGTCCAAGGAACACAAGCTTGCTGTTGTCTGCAGCCTGCAAGCATTTCCACTGGCTGTAGCCAGCACTCTGCTGCCCTCTGGGAATTACGTCTCTTCCCTCCTGGGTGCAGTCTTGCAGGGGTGATATATCAAGACCTCCCTCTCTAGCCAACTGAAGGAGATATGGCCAAGGCTGGACTATGGCACTCTCTCCTCCCAGAATTTCGATGGCGAGTGGAGTTAGTTATGGAAAACAGGGAAAGAGAAAAGTCTGATTAAAAATCTGAGGTTGATTCATTTCAGAGGTGATACCTGGGTAGGACTGAGTGAAGAGAGAGTTTCCAGGGCTAGCCCGGAGATCCACCCTGATTCCTCTCTTTTTATTTAAGCCTGGGTATCTCTCCATCCATCCCTTAAGCTACCTCCTACCACTCAAGTAATCTCTTTTTCTACTGAAGTTACTCAGAACCCATTCCTTTCTGCCTGTGATCAAAGAATCCCCATTGACACACTGGGGAAATCTGCTAAACTCTGGGAATTGCAGAACCAAGTATCGAGTTAACGGTTTGCTAAAAGCTGGCGTCAGCATATCCTGCAATGCCTCTCCAACGCCTCTGCAGACTGGTGCTGCCTTTTTAGTATTAACAGCCAAGAGAAAAGAACTCGTGGTTTATACTGTGCACAGTATTAAGTGTTTTACTTACATTTGCCCGTCTTCTTGAGTGAATTTTGGGCCATGCCAACATAGGAAGAGAGATCTGTGTTTCAAGTCTTTGGAGCCTTGTCTTCACCTGAAAAAGTAAGGTGTTTCCCCCAATCACGAGAACCACTGAGACTCTGTAGTTCAAGGAGGGGTAGTGTGCTGTGAGATCATCACGTGTCCCGCTGAGAAGTAAATACTTCCCAGAATATCCTTCAAAGTCAACCTAGAATGTTTATAAAAAGGATCATCTCTTGGGCGGCGCCTGTGGCTCAAAGGAGTAGGGCGCCGGCCCCATATGGTGGAGGTGGTGGGTTCAAATCCAGCCCCCGGCCAAAAACTGCAAAAAAAAAGTATCATCTCCTCAGCTCCACCCCACACCACTGGATCAAATATCTGAAGAGGCACACTAAGGAATATCTATTTTTAACCCATTTCTTGGGTGGCATATCAGAGGAAGATTGAGAATAGCAATTTTCAGCTCGGCGCCTGTGGCTCAAGCGGCTAAGGCGCCAGCCACGTACACCTAAGCTGGTGGGTTCGAATCCAGCCTGGGCCCACCAAACAACAATGACAGCTGCAACCAAAAAATGGCCGGGCGTTGTGGCTGGCGCCTGCAGTCCCAGCCACTTGGGAGGTGGAGGCTAGAGACTCGCTTGGGCCCAGGAATTGGAGGTTGATGTGAGCTGTGATGCCACAGGACTCTATCCAGAGTGACAGCTTGAGGCTCTGTCTCAAAAAATAAT
>CAUYRH010013991.1:0-11114 GCA_963574655.1 Perodicticus potto
ATCAAGTACATACACAGTTATATTTGTGTGTCTTCTTTTTTTTTTTTTTTTGAGACAGAGCCTCAAGCTGTCACCCTGGATAGAGTGCCATGGCATCACAGCTCACAGCAACCTCCAATTCCTGGGCTCGAACGAGTCTCCTGCCTCCACCTCCCAAGTTAGCTGGGACTACAGGTGTCCACCACAACACCTGGCCATTTTTTGGTTGCAGCCGTCATTTGGCGGGCCCAGGCTGGATTCAAACCCGCCAGCTTAGGTGTACGTGGCTGGCGCCTTAGCCCGTTGAGCCACAGGCACCGAGCCTATGTGTCTTCTTGATGACTAATCCTTTTATCATAATAAAATGTCTCTCTTAAGGGCGGTGCCTATGGCTCAGTGAGTGGGCACCGGCCCCATATACCAAAGGTGGCGGGTTCAAACTCGGACTCGGCCGAAGTGCAAAACAGAAAAATAGCCGGGTGTTGTGGCGGGCGCCTGTAGTCCCAGCTACTCCGGAGGTTGAGGCAAGACAATCGCCTAAGCCCAGGAGTTGGAGGTTGCTGTGATTTGTGTGACGCCACAGCACTCTACAGAGGGCGATGAAGTGGGACTCTGTCTCTACAAAAAACAAACAAACAAAAACCAAAAAAAATCAAACAAAAAATAAAATAAAATAAAATGTCTCTCTTTAACTAAGATAATCTCATTGTCCTAAAGTGTGTTGTTTGATATTATGATAATTTTTTTTTTTTTTTTTTTGAGACAGAGTCTCACTGTCACCCTGGGTAGAATGCTATGGCGTCAGAGCTCATAGCAACCTCAAACTGGGCTTAAGCAATTCTCTTGCCTCAGCTTCCCAAGTTGCTGGGACTATTGGCACCCGCCACAACGCCCACAACGCTTGGCTATTTGTTGTTGTTGTAGTTGTCATTGTTTGGCAGGCCAGGCTGTGTTTGAACCCACCCGCCCTGGTGTACGTGGCCGGAGCCGTCTCTGCTGAGCTACAAGCGCCGAGCCAATATCCTAATACATAGTTTGAGGCTGGGTATGGTGGCTCATGCCTGTAATCTCAGCACTCTGGGAGGCTGAGGTGGGTGGATTGCCTGAGTTCAGGAGTTGGAGACCAGCCTGAGCCAGAGAGAGGTCCCATCTCTAAAAATAGCCAGGCATTGTGGTGGTTGCCTATAGTTTCAGCTACTTGGGAGGCTGAGGCAGTGGGATCACTTGAGCCCAAGTGTTTGAGGTTGCTGTGAGCTAAAGATGCCACAGCATTCTACCTAGGGCAACAAAGTGAGACTCTGTCTCAAAAAAAAAAAAAAAAAAAAAATACGTTGTTTGGTATTAAGAATGTGTTGTTTGATATTAGGATTGTGAAAGATTCCAGCTTTTACAAAAATTACTGTTTGCATAGTTTTCATAAGTTTGATATTTACATAGTATGTTTTCTCCATCCTTATACTTTAAACCTCTCTGTATTTGTTAAATGGGCATCTCTTTAAACAGCATATAACTGGGTCTTGCTTTTTGAAAAATTTACAGAAGTTTCACTGTGTCTGTATTTTACAATTTCTGAATTGTAATTAAAATATATAATCAATTTACATTAATTGCAATTTTATGGTTAGTTTTAAAGTCTACTAGCTTATTATTTGTTTTCTCTTGCCTCAGCCTCCCAAGTAGCTGGGACTACGAGGGCCTGCCACAATGCCCGGCCGTTTTTCTCTTGCAGTTGTCATTGTTGATTTTAGCAGACCTGGGCCAGGTTCAAACCCAGGAGCCTCGATGTATGTGGCTGGCACCTTACCCACCAAGCTACAGGTGCCGCCCTGCTCTCTATTTCTATGTTCTTTGTTCTTCTCTTCCTCCTTCCTGGCCTTCTTTTGAATTATTTGAGTATTTTTGAGTACTTAAGTTGGCTCATTAGGTATACATATTTTTCACTTTATATCATTAGTGGTTACTCTAGGACGTATGGTGCTCACCCATAACTTACCATGCTGTGCCTAAACAATTCAAATTCACCTATAAATTAAGAAGTTAAAACGATAGTATATTTTCATTCTGCCCATTCTTTGTGCTGTTGTTTGTATATATATTTTACTTCTACATTAATCATAAACCCTGTGAAAAATTGTTATTTTTTCTTTAAACGATTATCTTCTAAAGAAATTTTAGCCAGGCAAGGTGGCTCACGCCTATAATCTTAGCACTCTGGGAGGCTGAGGCAGGTAGATAGCTTGAGCTCAGGAGTTTGAGACCAGCCTGGGCAAGAGCGAGACCCTATTTCTACTAAATATAGGAAAACTAATTGGACATTGTGCTAGGTGCCTATAGTCCCAGCTACTTGGGAGGCTGAGGCAAGAGGGTTGCTTGAGCCCAAGAGTTTGAGATTGCTGTGAGCTAAGATGATGTCACCACACTCTACATAGAGCAACAGAGAGAGACTCTGTCTCCAAAAAAGGAAGAAAAGGAAATTTTCTAAATATTCTAAATATATACTAAATATCTAAATTTTCTAAATATTCTAAAAATAGACCTGCCATTCGATCCTATAATTCCTCTACTAGGTATATATCCAGAAGACCAAAAATCACATTATAACAAAGATATTTGTACCAGAATGTTTAGTGCAGCCCAATTCATAATTGCTAAGTCATGGAAGAAGCCCAAGTGCCCATCGACCCACGAATGGATTAATAAATTGTGGTATATGTACATCATGGAATATTATGCAGCCTTAAAGAAAGATGGAGACGTTACCTCTTTCCTGTTTACATGGATGGAGCTGGAACATATTCTTCTTAGCAATGTATCTTAAGAATGGAAGAAGGCTCGGCGCCTGTGGCTTAACAGGCTAAGGCACCAGCCACGTACACCTGAGCTGGCAGGTTCGAATCCAGCCCGGGCCCGCCAAACAACAATGATGGCTGCAACCAAAAAATGGCTGGGCATTGTGGCGGGCGCCTGTAGTCTCAGCTACTTGGGAGGCGGAGGCAGGAGATTCACTTGAGCCCAGGAATTAAATTGGAGGTTGCTGTGAGCTGGGATGCCAGGGTGACAGCTTGAGGCTCTATCTCAAAAAAAAAAAAAAAGAAAATATTTCAAATTGTATATAAAACCAGTACATTGTACCCCATGATTGCATTAATGTACACAGCTATGATTTAATAAAAAATCAAAAAAAGAAAAGAAATTTTAAATGAGGAAAACAGTCTTTTACATTTCCTTTCCTACTTATCTCTTCCATTATTTTATTCCTTATTCCTCCATATATTTATTCATTTTTCCACCTGGCATAAAGTTCTTTCAGCCTGAAAAAGTAGTATTTTATGCTTCTAGAGCACATATATTGGCAGTTAATTCTCTGAGCCTTGGTTATTGGGAAAGTCTAGTTTACCTTCATTATCGAAGGATATCTTTTCTTGATATAGATTCTAGTTTAACTAGTTTGACATGTTTTATTATTCTTTCATCACTTTAAATTGTTGTTACGTTTTAGAGTTTTCTGTTTTTTTAGAGACATGGTCTTGCTTTGTCACCCAGGCTGGAGTACCACAGCTTGATCATAGCTCACTGCAGCCTTGAGCTTCTGGGCTCAAGCAATCCTCCCTTCTCAGCCTCCTGAGTAGCTGAGAGTATAGGCTTGATTTTAATTTTAACTTTTTTTTTGCCCAGGCTGGTCTCCAACTCCTGGCCTCAAGTGATCCTCCTACCACACCCTTCAAAATCACTGGCATCACAGTCATGAGCCATCATGCCTGGCCATTTGTTACATTGTGTTCTGACTTGTATTATTTCTGATGAGAAGTCTGAGGTTATTCTTGTCATTGTTCTCCTATGTAATACACAGTTATTTGATGTGTGCCTTTAAGATTTTTTTCATTGGTTTTCAGAAATTTGGTTATGCTGCTTCTTGGCACATTTCCTTTACTTTTATTTTTCTTGGGACTTTCAGGTCTTTTGGATCTGTGGATTTATATTTTGGAAATTCTGAAAAAATATTCAAGTGCTATCTTTTTCTTTTCTTTCTTTTTTTATCCCCCCTCAGGGTAATTAAGAGAGATTTTATTTAGGAAGAACAAGGAAAAAGTTTAGAGAGCTTCCAAGGAGAGTTGGTAATGGATCCCTCATGAAGGAAAGATGAGAGAGAGACTTTTTTTAAAGCGCATACTGATGCTGACAGATAGGTATTTTTCTTCTTTAATCTGTCTCATCTCTCCTTCTGATACTTAAGTTTCACGTACAGTAGATGATCTGACATTGTCCAGTGGATTGTTGAGACTTTGCTAATAATTATGCAAGCCTCTTTTGTTTGTTTGTTTGTTTTATTTATTTTTATTTTTTTTTAGAGACAGAGTCTCACTTTATCACCCTCAGTAGAGTGCTGTGGCATCACAGCTCACAGCAACCTCCAACTCCTGGGCTTAGGCGATTCTCTTGCCTCAGCCTCCTGAGTTACTGGGACTACTGGCGCCTGCCACAATGCCCGGCTATTTTTTTTGGTTGTAGTTGTTTCGCAGGACCAGGCTGAATTTGAACCCACCTGCTCTGGTGTGCGTGGCTGGCGCCCTAGCCACTGAGCTACAGGAGCTGAGCCAGGCCTTTTGTTTTTTTCTGTGTGTTTCAGTTAGGATAGTTTTTATTGCCAGGTGTTCATTATGTGTGGGTTGTCTGCTGTTAAAACTATCCAGTGAAATTTTCTTTCTTTTTTTTTTTTTTTGAATAAAAGAATTCACCGTTTCCTTTTCCACTTTTCTAAATTTTCCAGAAGAACTGATGACTACCCCAATTCTGTAGGCCACTGAGGGCCTGTCCCCAGAAGCTGGAGCCAGCACAGCACTCATTGCAGGTAAAAAAGGCTCTGAGCCAAAGCCAAGGGACCTTCTAGGACCAGGGGCCACCTCTTTCCAGAGACAGCCTGACAAACTAAGATTTTTCCCACACGGGAAAAGCTTTACAACATTGGGGACCAAGTCCACTACAGGGGGTCCTTGTGGCATGTAGGCACACTCTCAGACACACACACACACACAGATTTGGCTGCAAAAGACTCAGATGCTTCTGTCAGAGGCACTGCCAGTAAATGATAGGTTAGGAGGTGGTCACAAATAGCTATGCCTATGGATACTACCCACAACTATGTGGGTTGGGAGGAGGATATATATGTTTTAAAAACGTTTCCTGTTGGAATAAGCTATTTCCTATTTCTCTCCTTCCTGTTTTTATCATAATCATCAGGAACTGGTCTGGGAGGCAGTTCAGTTTTGTCAAAAATCAAAAGCATTGTGTCCTTTAGCTTAAGCACCAAGGGACTACAGAGATTATGTACCATGGCCTTGGGCATAGTGAGGGGACACGGAATTGAATGGGAGTGGACAAGAGTTGACCAAGTGGGACGATCCTGTGAGAAGAGTGAGGAAACCATCTAATTCAGGTGATTCAGTGAACTACTGAGGCATCCCCCATCCTGAAATTTCTTTACATTCTCCCTCTCCTTCCCAAGTCGTTATCACCATGGTCTTCCTCACCCTGCTGTCAGTTGTGATCTTCATCTTCTTCTACAGGAATGTTGCCAGCAGTAGCCCCAGCTCCAAATCTGGCGCCTGCATCATAACCGCCTTCCACCAGCACAATTGAACCAGGTGGATAGATAGGACCAACTGGATAATAAGCCATAGGGATTGTGGAACCTGAAGGCCCAACAGCCACAGACTGAGCCATGGGAAGATACAGAGAGGCGCCAGGAAATGCAGCTGACATGGTGGGGACCGTGGCAGCCCCTGGGTGCACAAAGCTCGGACGATACAGCTCTGAGTAGGCAGGTGGAGCATCGGTATAGGGTGGAGCCTGAGGAAGATGCAAGGTCTGAGGGTATACTGGATTCCCAGGAGGCTGCACAGGGTAGGTTGGCTGCGTTGGATATTGACCTTTGCTATTCATGGTGGCTGCGGGTCCGGTTCGGCTCGGCGTCGCGGACGATTATTTTTTTCGTCCTCTTCCTGTTCGGAGTCACTTCCGTGTCCAGTGAAATTTTCAATTCACAGATTTTATTTTTGGATTCCAGAATTTTCATTTGATTCTTTCCTGCATTTTCCATTTTTCTATTGAGATTTCCCAGTTTTTCCCTCATTGTGTTCATCTTTATGTTAAAATAGTTGAATGTGTTTGTAATACTGGTTTAAAGTACTTGTTGGTAATAATATTCCACCATCATGGGGTATATTTCTATTGACTAATTTTTCTCCTTGATATGGATCATTGTACTTTTCTGATCCTTCCCATATCTAGTAATTTTTTATTCTATTCCAGGGACATTAGGGATATTACATTGCTGAGTGTCTAGATGTTTTTAAAAACTTCCTTAATAGACTTTAGGATTTTGTTCTATTGGGAAATTAATTTACTAGAGAATTATCTTAACCCCTTTGAAACTTATTTTAAAGCTTTCTTTGGGTAGGTCTAGAGAAACCTTTAACTCTAGAGCTGGGTTAGTCTTTTTTCTACATGAGATTTTTCTGGGGTGCCTACCTAGGTTTCATTTTTTATGAAGTTTTTCCACTCCAGCTGGTTGAAACTTGAACATCTCCCAGACCTGTATGAGATTCAGTTGTTATTTATCTCACAGTTAATTGTTAGTTCTTTTTGTGGTAATTGTTCTTTGTCCAATCTCTTGAGAGTTTTGTCCAGGATGCATAGTGGGGTAGGGACCATGTTGCCTTCTGATTTCAAGATTACTCTCTCTTTTTTTTTTTCTTTTGAGACAGAGTCTCACTTAGTCACCTTGGGGTTGAGTGCTGTGGTGTCATCATAGCTCATAGCAACCTCAAACTCTTGGGCTCAAGCAATCCTCCTGCCTCAGCTTCCCCACTAGCTGGGACTACAGGTGCCCACCACAATGCCTGGCTATTTTCTTTTAGAGATAGGTCTCACTCTTGCTCAGGATAGTCTCAAACTCCTGAGCTCTAGAGATCCACCCATCTCAGCCTCCCAGAGTGCTGTACTAGAATTATAGGTCTGAGCTACCACACATGGCCCAAGATTGTTCTTTTTCAAGTGCCGAAGGAGGTAAGAAAATCTTCATTGTTTTTTGCTGTACCCTTTTCAATAAAAGGATTTTTTTTTGTTTTTGACACAGAATCTCACTTAGTCACTCTTAGTAGAGTGCTGTGGCGTCTTAGCTCACAGGAACCTCAAACTCTTGGGTTCAAGTGATCCTCTTGCCTCAGCCTCCCAAATAGCTGAGACTATAGGCGCCTGCCACATGCCTGGCTATTTTTTAGAGACAGGGTCTCGCTCTCAGGCTGATCTCGAACCTGTGAGCTCAGACAATCCACCTGCCTCACCCTCCCAAGTGCTGGGATTATAGGTGTGAGACACTATGCCCAGCCTAGGATTTATTTTTATATAAAATTTTGATTTAGTCAAAAGGCTACACTCAAGAACCACGAAGTCCACGTTTCCTTATGGCCACAGGTTCCCCACCCATTATTGCTTCTTTCTCTTTTGTACTTTGCCCTCAAAATTCTAGACAACTAAGTGGCCTTGAACTCTGAGATTTATGCCTTTTTAAGTTGGGGAGACTGCTATGCTCTGGCTATCCCACCAAACACCGCAGTCCAGAAATTGGCTCTAGATAGAAAGTCAGGGCATACAGGCTCACCTTGTTTGTTCCTTTCTCTCAGGGATTATGGTCCCGTGTTGTCTGTTGTTCGACAGTTATTTCATGTATTTTGCTTTCAGTGATAGAGCAAATTATCAGTTTCTGTCATAGTTAGAAATGTAAAAATTAATATTTACCTGTCATCTGATGTTATATTTTTAATTTTATAGAGTGATGGTAATGTTTTAAATCATGAACTTTAGAGGTGATCACATGATTATATACTTGTCACAACTCATTGAATTGTGTACTAAAAACTGGTACATTTCAGGGCCATGTGTGGTGGCTCACATCTGTAATCTTAGCACTCTGGGAGACTGAGGCAGGTAGATCCCTTGAGCTCATGAGCTCAAGACCAGCCTGAGCAAGAGCGAGACCCCATTTCTAAAGCTAGCTAGACATCACACCAGGTGCCTATAGTCCCAGGTACTCGGGAGGATGAGGCAAGAGGATCTCTTGAGCCCAAGAGTTGGAGGTTGCTGTGAGCTCTGGCACCAGGGCATTCTCTCTACTAAAGGTGACAAAGTGAGACTCTTCTCAAAAAAAAAAAAAAAAACTTGGTACATTTCATTGCATGTAAGTTACACTCCAGTAAAGCTCATAAAAGGGTAAAATACTTTTTGAGACAAAGCAATAATATTTTAAGAGTATAGAGAATAATATAGGAAATGCCCTTGTCTTGTCATTCAGACTACAAAATAGAACAATACACACTGGAACCTGCCTGTGTAGGCCTTTCTCCCCTAAAGACACGGTCGCTATCCTGAACTTCTGATTTTTTTTTTTTTTGGAGACAGATTTCTGTTGCCTTGGATAAAGTGCTATGGTGTTATAGCTCACAGCAACCTCAAACTCCTGGGCTCAAGTGATCCTCTTGCCTCAGCTTCCCAAGTAGCTGGGACTACAGGCACCTGTAACAATACCCGGCTGGTTTTTCTATTTTTAGTAGAGACAGAGGTCCCGACCTTGGTCAGACTTGTCTTGAACTTCTGAGCTCAGGCTATTCCTTGGGTGCCCAGAGTGCCGGGATTATATGAGTGAGCCACTGCGCCTGGCCCTGAACTTTGGATTTTTATCCTCATGCTTATTTTTATCATCTCATTTCATATACATGAATCTTCATCCTCATGCTTGTTTTATCGTCTCACTTCATATACGTGTATCTTTATATGTATGTGTCTCAACAAATACGGTATTGGCTGGGCATGGTGGCTCATGCCTGTAATCCCAGCATGATTGAGATTGAGATTGAGATTGAGAGGCCGAGGTGGGTGGATTGCCTGAGCTCACAGGTTTGAGACCACCCTGAGCCAGAGTGAGGCCTCGTCTCTAAAAAGCAGCCGGATGTTGTGGCGGGAGCCTGTATTCCCAGCAACTTGGGAGGCTGAGGCAAGAGAATAGCTTCAGCCCAGAAGTTTGAGGTTACTGCAAGCTATGACGCCACGGCACTCTCCCAAGGGCGACAAAATAAGACTCTATCTCAAAAACAAAACAAAACAAACAAAAACCCAAATATGGTATTGTTTTCCCTGCCTTTAAGCTTTACAGAAATGTTTCATACATCTAGCTGTTTTAAATGACATGATGATAAATAGGGAAACCCACAAACATATTTATACAACTTCTAGCCTTGGGCCTGTACAGAAATTCAGTTTACCAAATTCTCTGCATTTTGAACTATCTTTTCCATAGGAGAGAATGACAAGGAAGTCATTGTCATTTATTCCTTTACCCAGGAGGAAAAATAATAGTGGTCACTTACTCTTGGAAAATGGCATGAAAGGCCATTTGCAAGCCTGGCCGTGCTCCAGCAGCGGCAGTGAAGAAGACTCAGGCAGGAGGGTGATAAGGGTTTGGACATTCCCCTTGGCCTGAGTCAGCGGCTCTACTGGTGCTTGGTGTCAGCAGTTTCCAGTCAGAGACTGACTTGCTGGACCATTAACTCTGTAAATCTTATTAATCCCCTACTAAGGGGCAGAAACATCTGTAATTCCTTTCCTCTAGGATTCCTTTTTGAGGTCCATTCTCTAAGGCACAGACTCATCAGCCTGCCCTCCCGGACACCATCCCCAGTTCTCCTAATCACGATGATGGCTGCTGCTTTGGGCTTTGGTCTGTGCCACTTTTTTACCATTTTCTTCACTCTGCTATCTTTACTGCAGCACCTGTCTGGTTTCCTCCATCACATAGAATAAGTGCCTTTAAGGTTAGAGACTTGCATGTGCCAATTTCTCTTTGTATCGTTCTGTCCCGCCCTATTATCCTCTCTCATACCTCATACAATGTCTAACACAACAACTTTACTGAATATATAACTTAAAAAGATAATTTTTTGTTTCACCTGATCTCACCATATTTAATACAGCAGAAACACTATGTTCAGAGGACTACAGTTGTGTATTGGATAAGATTTGTTATTCTCTACTTTAATCTACAATTCCACACTTTAGGTTTACAACTTTTAAATCCTTAAAATCAAACCAATCACTGCAATCACTAGCAAGACTGCTGTTCATAAACATAGGATCCTTCAGAATGAGTTTTGTTTTCTCATTTCCTTTGCTTATTCTAAGTAGTTTCATCTTCTTTTCCATTGTCCTTTTTATTTTTATTTATTTATTTATTTATTTATTTATTTTTTGAGACAGAGCCTCAAGCTGTTGCCCTGGGTAAAGTGCTGTGGCATCACCGCTCACAGCAACCTCCAACTCCTGGGCTCAAGTTCTTCTCCTGTCTCCGCCTCCCAAGTAGCTGGGACTACAGGTGCCCACTACAACGCCCAGCTATATTTTGGTTGCAGCCATCATTGTTGTTTGGCGGGCCTGAGCTGGATTCGAACCTGCCAGCTCAGGTGTATGTGGCTGGCGCCTTAGCCGCTTGAGCCACAGGCACTGAGCCTCCATTGTCCTTTTGAGCTATAAAGCCCCTCCTCTATGTATTTCTTGACTTCCCAACAGATCAGCTTTGATCAGAAGGGTGATTAAATTTTCTGAAATGCCACACAGCTGAACCAAAAGGCATGTAAAGTTCTCGGCAGAAGCAAGGGGGACATCAAACAGAAGAGCCTGATTTCAAAATTCCCACCCCTCATGAAATTCAGAGGCATTAACCTACCCTGTGAAGGTTAGAAAAAAATTTAATGCAGAAAACCTATGAAAAACTTGGCGACATTAGCACACACAACTACACGCACACCTTTTCCTGCACATTTATTTTTCATTTTACTTCAAGCCAAGAATAGTAAATTTCCATATCTTTCAATGAAACCAATTCCTTCAGTTGGATTGTGGCAAAGAAGAGAAGAACAGGATTAATTTGTTTATAATTGGCTTGACGCCTGTGGCTCAACGGGCTAAGGCACCAGCCACGTACACCTGAGCTGGCGGGTTCGAATCCAGCCCGGGCCCGCCAAACAACAATGACGGCTGCAACCAAAAAATGGCCGGGCGTTGTGGTGGGCGCCTGTAGTCCCAGC
>CAUYRH010013994.1:0-12137 GCA_963574655.1 Perodicticus potto
TTATAATTCTTTCCTATAAATAAATCCTCCTCTACTTATAATTCTTTCCTATAAATAAATCCTGACTTACCACTACTCTTATGGTCCTTCGATTCCTTCTTCGAATCGCCTGAGACCAAGAACCTGAAATTCCGGTATCAGTAGACTTGGAAGTGCTAACACATGAATAGTTACTTAAATGTAAGTCATCAAAAGACACTCATTAAAAGACAGTGATTGGCAAACTGTAGTAAAAAGTCTACAAGAAATGTGCTTCAAATGCAACAACATAGGCCAGGTACAATAGCTCACACCTGTAACCCTAGCACTCTAGGAGGCAGAGGCGGGAGGATTGCTTGAGATTCGGAATTTAAGACCAACCTGAGTAAAAACAAGATCTGGTCTCTAACAAAAATGGAAAAAATTAGAGAGGTGAAGGAGTGCGTGCCTGTAGTCTTAGCTACTTAGCTGGAGGCTGAGACAGGAGGATCTCTTTAGTGATCACTTGAATCTAGGCGTTCAAGGTTACAATGACACCACTGCACTCTAGCTGGTGTGATAGATTGAGACTCTGTTTCAAAAAAAAAAAAAAATTTACAACATAAGTAGGTTCTAAGTAAAAGGGTGGAAAGAATATATTATGCAAACACTTTTAAAAAATCGGAAATGGCTATATTAATATCAGGTAAGTAAATTTTAAAGCAAAGAATATTACCAGGAACAAAGAGGAATATTACATCATGTTAAAACAATAAATTCACCAAGATTATATAATAATCTTAAATTTATATGCACCAAATAGCAGAGCTTTAAAATATATAAAACAAAGCTAATAATTCTGAAAGTATAAATACTTAGTTATACTTGGGAATTTCAACACCCCTTTTTTACCAATTACCTATTAGATGGAATTCTAGCAAGTATACAAAAGAACTCAATACCAACAAACAACAGTGTAAAATCTACATTTATAGAACACTCTACCCAACAACAGCAAAATGCAATTCTTTTCAACAGTGCATGGAACATTCATCAAGATAGTCCATACTCTAGGTTATAAAACAAATTTAATAAATGTAAAAAAGTTAAAGTCATACAGAGTACATTTTTCCCATATAGGAATTAAACCAGAAACCAGTAATAGAAAGATAATAGGAAAATCTTCAAACATACATAAGTTAAACAACACATGTCTAAATAATCCATGGTTCAAAAAAGAATTCTTTATGGGAATTTTTAAAAATACACAAAACTGAATGAAAATGACAATAGTACAACCACATCAAAATTTTGGAGATGCGACTAAAGTAGTCCTGAAAGAGAAGTTTATAGCTTAAAATGTTTACATTAGAAAAGAAGAGAGGCCCCCAAATTAAGAATAAGACCTCCTACTTCAAGAAACTAGAAAAAGAAGAGCAAAATAAACCCAGTTTCTTTTAAAACTAAAAGTAGACTTCCCCTGCAACCCAGCAATTATACTCGTATTTATCCTAGAAAAATAAAACTTACCTTCATGCAGAAACTTCTACAAGAAGTTTTATAGTAGCTTTTTTCATCAGTGCCAAACTAGAAACTCCTAAATGTTCTTCCATGGATGAATGTTGAACAAACTGTGGTACCACACCATGGAGTACTACTCAGCAATAAAACAGGAATAGACTACTGATAGGTGCAACAAGTTAATGAATTTCAAGAAAATTATGCTAAATGAAAGAGCCAATCTCAAAAAAACACACATTGCATGATCCCATTCATATAGCAAAATAATGAAATTATAGAGATGGAGACCCAGTAAGTGTTTGCCAGGAGTTAGAGATGAGGTCAATTGGGAAGGGATTTGATGTGACCATGGAACGGTAGCCTGAGGGGGTCTGTGGTGACGTTATAGTTATAGACCCTGTTTGTGATCCTGTCAGTTACACAAAGCTATACATGTGATCACATTGCGTAGAAATAAACACACACACACACACACACACATGCTGAAATTTAAATAAACTCTTTGGAATGTGCCAATGTCAATTTCCTCATTTTGATATTGTGGTATGGTTATGTAAGATATCACCTTTTAGAAGATGTGGAAGGAAGTGAACCCTAGAACTCCTTCCTTAAATTTTCATTGCAACTTCCTATGAATCTAGAATTATTATAAAATAAGAAGTTAGGCTGGGCATGGTGCCTTACATCTGTAATCCTACTACTCTGGGAGGCCAAAGTGGGAGGATCACCTAAGATCAGGAGTTCCAGACCACCAGCCTGAGCAAGAGCAAGACCTCATTTCTACAAACAATAGAAAACTTAGCCTCTCATAGTGGCTGGTACCTATACTCACAGCTTCTCAGGAGGCTGAGGCAGCAGGATGGTTTGAGCCCAGAAGTTCAAGGTTGCAGTGAGCCATGATGAGGCCACTGAATTCCAACCAGGGTGACGGAATGAGACCCTGTTGAAAGAAGGAAAGAGAAGGAAGGAAGGAAGGAAGGAAGGAAGGAAGGAAGGAAGGAAGGAAATGCTTTTTAAAATTTATTTGTAAAAATTTAAAATATTTGCTTCAGAAAAAAATACTCTTTTGCACTTACGTTCATTATTTTTCTCCAGAATTTTCTAGAAAGGTTAGACTATATCTAAGATAAAAGTAGGAAATGCAAACACAATTGAAAGGCATCTCAAAATTACTTGGTTATTTATGACCTTGCAACTCTTATCAATCACTCGATCTAAAATAGTTTCTCTGGGTCATGAGCAACTTTTAAAAAAAACATAAAAATTAAAGAAATCTTCAAGATTGGTCCTTGCTTCCCCCACCCCTACCCTCACTGAATTTTTAAGGACAGAATAACTGCTACTGAGAAAGGTAAAAAAAAATTGAGTTTAAAGAAGCATAGGTCAATGTCTTCAGAGCAAGCAGAAGAGAAGAGACCCAAACTCAGGCTTCTAGCACGAGCTCCTCAAGCAGACAATAACCAGCTTAGTGCCTACTTATATAAAAGACTAGACCAGATTCTACTGGGGGGAAAAATGTAGGAGGAGGAAGAGGCAGCTGAGAAGAAAATCTCCAGGAGTCAGAACCCAGAAAGTAGGAGGAATTCACGAATCAGGAAAACACAGAGGAAAATAATTATGAGGAAAGCTCTGTCAACCACCCAGGTACAAGTCATAACAACTGTTACTATCTTACTGGGTGCGATATTTTTCTTCCAGTCAGAGACAGAAATAAACATAAACTACTCTAAAAACCTGGATTATATTACCATGTAATTGTTTGCATAGAATTAAATGGTTTGGGGAATAGGAGATCCCAGAACCTTACTCCTTTGTACTCACTGTCTTAAATAAATTGTCCTGTTTGCCAATTTGCTTTTCAACAAAGAGGCTCCGTCCTGTCTCTGATATTTTTTTTCAAAAGCTTATTTCTGCATTTTAAAATTCATTTTCGAGACTCTCTTTAGCTGAGATGAGAGTAAAACCATTTACTGTCTAAAGTTTTGAATCTAAGTAGATGAAATTATTTATGTAGATCATTAGAAATACATGAGTGGCCTCTCTGGTTTCCTGTCCACGGAAAACTTATCGTTAAATATGCTTTTGCACGGTTACCGAAACTGAAGCAACACCCAGTTCAAATGGACTACAGACTTCAATTCATATTTCCAAAAGCAACAGCCCTTTTCTATGAACAATGGAAATACTTGTTATGGGTTTAAATAAGAATTCTTCATTTGGAATTTCTGAATCTGGGGATATTCTGGGAAACATCCAAAAAAAAAAAAAAAAAAAAAAAGGCAACCCTGCCAAGGGTTCAGCAAACAGTTGCATAACCCTCTTTTTATCGGGGTGTTGACCCAGCCATTCATTCTATGTTTGCTGTGGTGAGTTCAGCGGAGCTGGTTGCCAAGGCAACCGTAATCCGTGAACAGAGCCGGCTCCATTGGTGGTCAGTTACAACACGCTTTGTCCTGTTGGGTGTCCTGTGACCGAATGAAGGGAGAGACAGAAAACAGAGCCTTCGGTAAACATGACCTAATGAGAGTGGCGTCCTCCAGCTGCCTGGGAGGCACCGGAAGACTTGGACCAGGAGCCAGGGCTCTCACTGGACAGGGGTGTCACCTCGCAAAGAAGTCCTTGTCAGAAAGGGCTGTCTTGGTGGTTATGTTTAATGACGTAAAACTATCCTCCTATTCACCCCCAGGGACAAGGAATTATCTTTTGATTTACTGTAGTTTTCTAAACAGTGTGCAATTAGGTCAATTTGGAAATCTGAAGGGGGGACGGTTTGCTGTGCAGATTGGTTTCCCATTCAAGGCCATGGGGGAGCAGGGGATGAAGGAGAAGAGAGTTGAGCCCCCCTGCACGGCCAAGGCCAGGGTGCGCTGAGCAAGGACTCTGAGCACAGCCCCTTCCTCAGGGGCAATCTTCAGTCTACAGTCTCCCAACAGCGCCCCCTAGAGCAACACATAGTGGGGTCCTGGCACCTCACGCCCTAGCGTTTCTGAAAGGCAGCTGAGTGCAATTGCAACTGTACCTAAATTATTTCCACCACTCCTCTGCAATTGATATCATCTATTGAGCGTGTTGTTCTGTGCTGGAGCAATTGATACCACCTACTGAGCAAGTCTTCTACTATCGGTGAACGTGCGAATGCAAGTTAATAAAAGAGTCAGGCATGGAATGTTTTGCGAGACGCTTCCATTTCCATCACCGCTTGATTCTTGATTTCCTTAAGACTCTTTTTGCCAAATATACCTCTCCTGAGATGGCAAAAAATTATGAATTTTATAACGAGGTATACTGATAAGAAGAATCTATATCTTAACACAAAAGCGGTGCCCTTAGTGGTATTTTATTCAGCCCCGTTTACCTAAACCAATGTGGGCTGGATATTCCTTTGTTAAGTCCAGGGTTATCCAGCGATCCCCATATTGGTCTGGACCAGAACTTGGTACACTGTACAGATGCCTAAGCCACATCACAAACTCTAGAGTGGTGCCCAGATATTTTTATTATGCTTTTTTCCCCCTGTTTCAGTTGCACGGCTATATTCAGAGCCACTAGTTTGACTGATAATCTGAATAACTCATGGCTTTCCAAATTCACTAGACAAATAATGGAGATTAACGTTCCCCCCCAACCCCGTTACATTTATTATTCTGGCCTGGGATAGGAATTCACTGTTCTGGAGGAAGAAGAAGTGCCTAGGGCTTTTCCACACACTTTTTTTTTTTTTTAATCTGCTTGCTTGTTTGTTTTTTATGAAGGGCATGAGGCTTTGTACTGATCATTTTGTTGGTAAACCAAATAAAGACAACCTTCAGGCAGAATACAGATGTCTTGGGGCCCACTACAGATTCAACAAGGATGAGAGGAAAGAAATAAGTACACCTATTTGAGGTTCTGGGTTAAAAAGAAGTAATTTAAGAATAAAGGGGGAAAGGTAGAGAATGAAATTTTTTTTTAGAGAAAAAGAAAAACTGCTTGTAGCACTTATCAATTATTTACTAAGTGCCAGGCATTCTTTCAGTGGTTTTTGTATATTATGCTCATTTAACCCTTACAATTACTTACACCACAACTTATTCAGGTAAATCTTATTATCAGACCCATTTCACAGATTCAGAAATGGAGGCACACAAAGGTTCAGCACTCAGCTGGGCTCAGCAGCTCACACCTGTAATCCTAGCACTCTAAGAGGCGAGGTGGGTGGATCACTTGAGCTCAGGAGTTCAAGACCAGCCCGAGCAACAGCAAGACCTGGTCTCTACTAAAAATAGAAAAAACTTTAGCTAGATGTAGTGGGTGCCTGTAGTCCCCACTACTCTGGAGGCTGAGACAAGAGGATCGCTTGAACTCAGGAGTTTGGGGTTGCTGTGAGCTATGACGACGCCACAGCACTCTCCCCATGGAGGCAGAATGAGACTCTGCCTCAAAACAAACAAACAAACAAACCTCAGCACTTTACTAGTAAATTACAGAATCAGGATTCGAACCTGGGGGAATAGTTTTGGAAGGATTTCTCAGCCATTGTGCTCATTGTGCTGTACTGAGCCCTCTGGCTCTGTGTTTGTCCTAAAAAAAATGAGCACTTCATGACTCCACTTACCCGTTTAACAATCCTTAGTTTCCATTTATCACAGGAGGCTCAAGAACTCATGTCACAGTACTGCTGATGCCGGAATTTCAGGTTCTTGGTCTCAGGCAATTCGAAGAAGGAATCGAAGGACCACAAGAGTAGTGGTAAGTCAGGATTTATTTACAGGAAAGAAGAATAGTGGTAGGTCAGGATTTTATTTATAGGAAAAAACCTCCAGGCAAGAGGACCCAGGAGGGGAGCAAACTCCCTTGCCTCTGGAGGGAAACAGGCAGCTCTTCCTGCTCCCTTTCCGAGGTCTAGCCGAGCGAGGTCTGCTTCTGAGGGAAACAGGCAGCTCTTCCTGTTCCCTCACCGATGTCTGCTTCTGAGCTCTTCTCACTCCGCCGTCCTACCGAAGTCTCGCCTGAGCTTTCTGCTCCGTGGGTTTATATGGGATTTTTGGGGGGTGGGTTTTCATCAGTCATCCAATGAAGACCCGGGCCCTGGAGACTGACAGGTTATTGACCAGTCAGATGTGCACGAGGAGCAGACAGCAAGGTGCCAGTGTTTTCCGCACAGGTGGTTGGTTCTTTTTCAAGCTGGTTTCTTCATTCGTCACAGCATCAGCACCGCCAGGGCCAAGGCAGCGGTTGTAGAGCTGTCTTGTCCTGCATCACTGCTGTAGAAAAAAACACCAGAATGAGAATTAATTCTTCCCCAGAAAAATACTGAATTAACCAGAGTCTTGAAGGGCAAAGTCAAGGTTTATTTTTAGGCAAGAGCTGGGTGAGTGGATGGAGGTTCCAGCATGGGGGATGGTTAGGTTGTCTCGGTTCCAATTCCTTGTCCTACCACTAATATCAGATATGGCTAAGCCAGAGAAAGTCCCAGCCCTTAGGTTCTGTGGCAGTCAGTGGGAGAGCACAAACTCAGATCTGACTCTACAAAAGGTATTTTAGGACATCAGCAGCAGCTCCAGCTTTATCCCAACGTGCCCACATCTGCTTTCATACCCACCCATACCCACCCAGTCAAAAGTCACTTCCACCAGGAGGTGCTGAGAAATCTAGATTTGAGGCCTGGGTTCTGGTTCTGATTATGTTTCTAACTTGATGTATTACCTCTCTGGGCATTAGTTTGCTCATCTATAAAATAAAGGGGCTGGACTGGATGATTTCTAAGGAAACATCCTATCTAAAATTCTATGACATAATAATGACACATTAGGAAGCCCAGTATGTGCCAAGGAGGTTTAATGATGGTTCCACTCACTCCCCTACAAAATGCCCCAGCCTTGCCTATGTTGGTGTTCACAGGCCATTCCTGTGACTGTTGAAGTCTGTCCTGTAACCCCCTTCACCCAAGCAGAGTTCAAGAAAAGAGAAATAACATATGGGATGGGAAAAAAAAGAAAAGAAAATGAAAAAAAAGTCACTTCCACAATCTCTAATCTGCCATACTAATAATTCTACAGTCTGTCAAATTTTAAATTTTGTATTATTACTGCTATAAGTACATTACTGGCTAAAGCTTAGAATATCTTTTCTCTTGTGGGATTTTTTTAAAAGATTAACAGAACAGAGAAATGGACAGTATGAGCACCCATGACCACAGGAATGGCCACTCTTGTCTCCACTACAGGAGAACCTCCTCTCCCGCGGTATTGGAGAGTTGGCCACAGCCAACTTTTCCTTCTGGTAAAAGTCACACCCCTGCGAGCAAAGGAGATTAAAACAGGTTGCCTCTTTCTCTCCCATCCTGACATGCCCAAAGAAGAAAGAATGCACAAACAGGCTTCCCTCACTTGAGATGTTGCCAACCTCCAGTCATTGGAATGGTCTTTGGGACCTGTGCACAGTTAGGCCCCTGTGCTCACACAGAGCAGCCCACAGGTGAAGAGGAAGAACGGATGCCCCAGGTAATGCCAGGGAGCCTCCCTCCAGGGCTGTTCCCTGTCCCCTTGCTTTTCCTAGAGCATCATTGTTGTTAATTACAGGGGAAAGCAGAAACCAGCCGAGCCCCTCCCTTCTGACTGTGCTTTACCAGGCTAAATCCAACTGTGGCCCCTGTAGCACCTTGACTGGACCCAGAGGCCCACCCTAATTAGCTGTGTCAATTTGCATGTGATTTTAATAACAAAAAAATAGATGCACACACCCAACTTTTTGCCTGGACTTGCTTTGCGTAGCACCCAGAAGAGTGCCTTCCTCACGTGGGTGCTTAATAGGCGCTGTTTGATTCTTGCCAAGCCTGGGAGTATCCACTGCCCTCTTCCAGCCTTTGGCTGTTCAGGTGCCTTCTTACCCTAAAAACAGAACCCAGCTACAGATGACCTTCTAGACCTGAAACAACTGCCTCAGGGCCCTCCCTTCAAGGATCCTCAGTGAGATGGCAGTTTAGGTTTGACTTCCTTGGAAGATGTTTTTAAAATCAGAGAAATTTAAGCAAGGTTCAGAATTGCTCTGCGAACTATCCTCGCGTCCAGCGCCGGCCCATCTTCACCCCGTGCAGTGGGGACCCCTGGTGCATTGGGAGCCACCAGGCTTTGGCAGGTCTCTACTCACTGCAAAGATCTTGACCCAATCACATGCTGAGGAAGAACTCCCGGGGAGATGAATGCCATTACAAATCTTGCCCTCAACATGAAACGCCAGCGATTGTTTATTAAATTGCTCTTCAAAGGGAAAACACTGGCAGGCACGTATCATTAAAATGGAAGCAAAGGGAAATGCTGTAACCTTCAACGTGGAGTTTTTCTCCATTAACCCCAGACCAATAGTACAAAATAGCCAGAAGGAACTTCTGGCCGGGAGCCCCATCAATTACCTTAATCTCAGCCCAGGGAGGGGGTAATACAAACCATCCAATTTAAATCCTTCCAAACATTGCCATGAGAAAAAAAAAATAGCCCTTAACCCTAACCCCACTGTCTCGAGTCCTGTTCAGGACAAATTGCATTATACATGAGTAACATTAAAACATAAAAGACATACCCTCCAGTGAAAACCTTGCACAACTTTCCCAACTAAGCAGAATTAATCTCAGGGAACAATTACTATCCCCAGTCTGAATATTTATGACATAACAGAAAGCTCATTTAAAATACTCAGCGGCTCATAATTTTTAAAAGAGCTACAGGGAAAGGAAAAGGGATCTAAGTTTAAGATGGAAAGAAAAAAAAAGCATCGCATCTTTCTTCACCCCTCCATTTGGTACCCCTCCTCCCACACACACACCTCTTTTTGATTCCCTTCCCTTCCAGAATCTCTGGAACATTCATCACTGCCTTTGTTAATGGGTAGCAGTGGGATGATGGGACATGCCAAAGAAATTGGTGACCTCCATTCTCAACACTTCTCTTATCCATTCCAGGTGTCTCCACCTTCCTCCACCCGGCCCCTCTCCAGCAGCTATGTAGTAAGTAGATATTGACATATGGAAATGGAAGTTAACACGGGACCATGTGACAGGAGCTCTGTCACCACTAGAAAGGACCCACAGTTTGCTTATCTGTAGAATGGGGGCCTTGAACTGGAGAACTCTGCGTTTCCTTCTGCTTCTCTCAATATACGAAGTCTATGAGCAATTCATCAAGAGATGAACTCATTCAGTTGTTCACGCGTTGGAACAAGCCTGCTCTGAGTGGTGACGATGTGCTAGGCACGGTTCTAGGTTACACAGTTAAAGCTAGGAGGCTCCACTAAGCCTGCTGGAGCTTACATTCAAGTGGAGGAAACTAGACAATAGCCAAGTAAACAAGTAAAAATAGATAGCATAATTTCAGGTGGTAAATTCTACGAGAAGAATAAAGGAGGTATGCCCGGAGTGAGGTTCTGGCTACTTCAGGGAGCATAATTGGGGGCCAGCATGAAGTAAGGCAGTGAGCAATTTCTAGGCTGTTCCTCAAAGGAAGCAAAAGGAAACTCCCTCCCAAATATTTCAGAAAACCCATTAGAAGGTATGCGTTCAGCCTATGAAATGATCGTTAGCTTTTGGCTAGAAATAGTCATTGGAGAGGGTGTTCATGATCACCTCCTTGCTCTAATCAGAAAAATCAGTGATCTTAAGAATCTTAACCTGATTGAAATTTGGAAAAATTAATTACTACTTAACAAGTTACTGAATGGCTGTGAGTGGCAAATATTCATGATCACTATCCATAATAATAGACCACTTCTACCTCGATGATGTATCTTGTAAGATTTCCAATTATCCAAAGGAGAAATAACACTTTTGTTTGAACATAACTAAATGCTCAACTATGGTGTGTGGCCTGTAGATCAACCAGAGTCTTTCTCTCCTCCTTTCCCTTACCCTTCTTTCTCTTTCTCTCTCTGTCCTTCTCTCTCTTTTTCTCTCTCTCCTCAAAGATTATTTTTCTGTGATTTACTATGTGATTGCACCAGAGACTGCAATGACCACTCAGGGTCAGAGAAAATACATTTAGTAAAATTATAGTTTGGAAAGCTGTTCTTCTGAAGGCAATGGTTAGAGAAAAAGGTGAAACTGTTGGCTTAAATAAAATTTAGGAGACACGCTGGACTCAGGTCACTTGTTCTCTTCTTCTTTGCTTCATCTTGCCAGGTATCCAAGCATTCATACAATAAATTTCATTAAGAAATATCATGTAGGCTTGGTGGCTCATGCCTGTAATCCTAGCACACTGGGAGGCTGAGGCAGATGGATTATCTGAGCTCAGGAGTTCAAGACCAGCCTAAGCTAGAACAAGACCCCATCTCTAAATCTAGCTGAGTGTTGTGGCGGGCACCTACACTCCCAGCTACTTGGGAGGCAGAGACAAGAGTATTGCTTGAGCCCAAGAATTTGAGGTTGCTGTGAGCTGTGATGCCATGGCTATCTACCGAAGACAACAAAGTAAGACTCTGTCTCAAAAACTAAAGAAAGAAAGAAAAATAAAAATAAACATCATGTGCTTGTGCTCAATGCCAGGAATACAAAATGAATACAACACCATCTCTGCCCTACAGGTGTATATAATGTTGTGGCCCAACAAGTAAAGTAAATAATTCAAACAAAATATGTACTTGCAATATAGGTCAGGTCTTACACTGTCAGAATTATACCCAACAGAATTATGCTGTAGTAACATATAATCCCAACTTTGTGGTGGCTTCAATCTACCAAAGTTTATTTCTCATTCATGCCACAATACTTAGTATGAGGCTTAGAGAGCAGGTGGGGAGAGTCTGTTCTTCTAAATATTTGGGTGTCCCAGTTGATAAACCAGCCACCATCATGAATATTATTGGTTGCCATACCCCAGAAAAAAATAATAAAAACCTCTGGAGGATCTCAAACAGGAGAATAAATCTTTTAGCATAAAAATGATACATGTTTTGTATTGATGCAGGACAAGACAGCTCTACAACCGCTGCCTTGGCTCTGGTGGTGCTGATGCTGTGATGGATGAAGAAACTGGCTTGAAAAAGAACCAACCACCTGTGCAGAAAACACTGGCGCCTTGCTGTCTGCTCCTCGTGCACATCTGACTGGTCAATAACCTGTCAGTCTCCAGGGCCCGGGTCTTCATTGGATAACTGATGAAGACTCACCCCCCAAAAATCCCATATAAACCCACAGAGCAGAAAGCTCAGGCGAGACTTTGGTAGGACCGCGGAGTGAGAAGAGCTCAGAAGCAGACATCGGAAAGGGAACAGGAAGAGCTGCCTGTTTCCCTCAGAAGCAGACCTCGGCTAGACCTCAGAAAGGGAGCAGGAAGAGCTGCCTGCTCCCTTCCAGAAACAAACCTCGGCTAGACCTCGGAGAGGGAACAGGAAGAGCTGCCTGTTTCCCTCCAGAGGCAAGGGAGTTTGTTCCCCTCCTGGGTTCTCTTGCCTGGAGGTTTAGTTCTTCCTCTACTTATAATTCTTTCCTATAAATAAAATCCTGACCTACCACTATTCTTCTTTCCTGTAAATAAATCCTGACCTACCACTACTCTTGTGGTCCTTCGAGTCCTTCTTCAAATCGCCTGAGACCAAGAACCTGAAATTCCGGCATCAAAAGTATGGGGTAGAAAAAGTGGGGAGTATAATGTGCTCACACAGTCTCAGATTACATGGTACTTACAGTT
>CAUYRH010013995.1:0-16237 GCA_963574655.1 Perodicticus potto
GGCGCCTGTGGTCCCAGCTACTCAGGAGGCTGAGGCAAGAGAATCGCCTGAGCCCAGAAGTTGGAGGTTGCTGTGAGCTTGTGACGCCACGACACTCTACCGAGGCGATAAAGTGAGACTCTGTCTCTACAAAAAAAAAAAAAATCTATGAAATACAATGTTGGTATTAATAGGAATTGCATTGCATCTGTAAATCACTTTTGGTAGTATAGACATTTTAACAGTTCTTTTTCTGCCAATCCACAAACATTTTCTTTCCATCTGTTTACATCTTATGCAATTTCTTTCTTTCTTTCTTTTTTTTTTTTTGTAGAGACAGTCTCACTTTCTCGCCCTTGTAGAGTGCTGTGGCGTCACATAGCTCACAGCAACCTCCAACTTCTGGGCTTAGGTGATTCTCTTGCCTCAGCCTCTGGAGTAGCTGGACTACAGGCGCCTGTCACAACGCCCGGCTATTTTTTGGTTGCAGTTTGGCCGTGGCCAGGTGTGAACCCACCACCCTTGGTATATGGGGCCGTCGCCCTACCCACTTACCCACAGGCCTGCCCCCCCCTTTTTTTTGAGACCGAGTCTCAAGTTGTCCTCAGTAGAGCGTTGTGGCGTCACAGCTCACAGCAACCTCTAAGTCTTGGGCTCAAGCGATTCTCTTGCCTCAGCCTCCCAAGTAGCTGGGACTACAGGTGCCCACACCACAACACCTGGTTGTTTTGTTGTTGCGGTTGTCGTTGTTGTTTTAGCTGGCCCGGGCCAGGTTCAAACCCATCAGCCTCCTTTATGTGGCTGGTGCCCTACCCAATGAGCTATGGGCACCACCCGTCTTCTACAATTTCTTTACTCAATGTTTTGTAATTATTCCTGTAGAGGTCCTTCACCTCCTTTGTTAAATATATTCCTCCATATTTCATTTTCTTTGATGCTACTTTGAAGGATATTGTGTCTTTGATTTGATTCTCAGCTTGACTGTTGTTGGCATACATGACAGCTACTGATTTGTGTATGTCAATTTTGTAAACTGAGACATTGCTATATTTATCAATTCTAGGAGTCTCTTGGTTGAGGCTTTGGGGTTTTCTGGGTATAAAATCATATTGTCAGCAAAAGGCAATATTTTGACCTCTTCTTTCCCCATTTGGATATATTCCATTTCCTCCTTTTGTGTGATTGTCCTGGCTAGGATTTCTAGCACTATGTTGAATAAAGGGGCAATAGAGGGCAACCTTGTCTGATTCTAGTTCTAAGCAGGAATGCTTTCAGTTTTTCTCCATTCAATATGAAGTTGGCTATGGCTGTTACAATTTTTGAAGTATGTCCCATCTATGCTAATATTCTTAAGTGTTCTTATCAAAAAAGAGTGCTATCTTTTTTTTTTTTTTTTTTTTTTTTAGAGACAAGTCTCATTTTATCACCCTCGGGAGAGTGCTGTGACATCACTGTTCACAGAAACCTCCAACTCCTAGGCTTAGGCAATTCTCTTGTCTCAGCCTCAGCCTCCCAAGTAACTGGGACTACAGGTGCCTGCTACAACGCCCAGCTATTTTTTGTTGCAGTTTGGCCAGGTTCAAACCTGCCAACCTCAGTATATGAGGCTGTGCCCTACCCACTGAGCCATAGGCAGATGCTGCCAAAAAAAAAAGAGTGCTGTCTTTTTTCAAATGCTTTTTTCTACATGTGTTGAGAGGAACATATGGTCATTGTTTTTGCTTCTATGTATATGGTGAATTACATTTATAGATTCGCATATGTTGAACCAACCTTGCATCTCTGGATTGAATCCTACTTGGTCATGAATTATTATTTTGTTATGTAGCTGAGTTCTCTTTGCTGAGATTTTATTGAGAATTTTTTTTAAATGCAACATACAAACTTTATTTAACAATAGTAACAAGTCGGCTCGGGACCTGTGGCTCAACGGGCTAGGGCGCCAGACACATACACCTGAGCTGGTGGGTTCGAATCCAGCCCAGGCCCACCAAACAACAATGACGGCTGCAACCAAAAAATGGTGGGGCATTGTGGCGGGCACCTGTAGTCCCAGCTACTTGGGAGGCAGAGGCAGGAGACTCGCTTGAGCCCAGGAATTGGAGGTTGCTGTGAGCTGTGATGCCACAGCACTCTATCCAGGATGACAGCTTGAGGCTTTGTGTCAACAACAAAAAAAAACAATAGTAACAGATCAAACAGTCACTTATATTAAGAGAAAAACTGACTAGAAGAAATTTTATCTTAAACATCCTATAGTAACCTACTTGCAGTTGCATTTAACTGAGCTCTGTTGCTGTGAATAATATAGCTTATGCACAGGTATGGATGAATGATTTGTACATTTTCAAGTATTCACTGAGTACTACCTTATATGCATATATACATTAAATTTTGAAAAAGATTCAATTGACGATCCCAGATACACTTCATTTTTGTTGATCTTTTGGAAGAGGTTGTCTAAAGAGAAGAATATGCAGTTCTGGCTCATGAATTATGTTATGAACCCAGCCTAGACTGTTGGATGCCGACTCTCCTCCACTCTTCTTCAGACATCAGATGGGTTTTAGGTACTTGTTTGGAAAGTTCTCTGGGTAACATGACAAGCTGGTACTCGTAGTGCTCATCCAAGTACTTGTCGGAGTAATAGATCTGCTTGTGGGCCATCGTGGGCGCGCCCCAGTGCAGAGGAACGGGAGAGTGAAGAGAGGGCGCAACGAAGGACATGTCCGTATCTGGCCAAGGAAACGACCCAACTCTTTATTGAGTATTTTAATATCTATATTCGTAAGAGATGTTGCTCTGTAGTTTTCTTTTTCCATTATTGATATATCTTTTTCTGGGTTAGATATCAAGGTGATATTTGCTTCATCGAATGAGTTGGGGGGGGTTCTGTCCTTCTTGATGTTACGCAATAGTTTCTGCAATATAGGTACAAGTTCTTTGTAGATCTGGTAGGATTCTGGTGTGGCACACCATCTGGTCTCGGCCTTTGTGGTTGTTGTTGGAAGAATTTTTATTGTTGCTTCAATTCTGGCGCTTGATATTGGTCTATTCAGGAGTTCTATTTCTTCCTGATTGAGTCTAGGGAGGTAGTATGATTCTAAAAATTGGTCCATTCTCTCTACATTTTCAAACTTATGAGCATAGAGGTTCTTATAGTATTCAGTAAGGATGTTTTGTATTTCCATAATATCTGTTGTTATTTTACCTTTTACATTTGGGGAAGAGCTTATTAGAGTTCTTACTTTTTGTTCCTGGCTTATCTGGTCAAAGGCTTGTCAATTCTGTTTATCTTTTCAAGGAACCAACTTTTTGTTTCATTAATCTTTTGCATAGCTCTTTTGTTCTTGTTTGCTTGTAATTTTCCTCTGATCTTAGTTCCTTTCTTCAGCTGGGTTTTGGGATTGGTTTCCTCTTTTCCAGTTCCTTGAGCTGATCCATAAGGTTGGTGATTTCTCTGATGTTTAGACATGGGCATGTAAGGTGATGTATTTCCTTCTCAGGCTTTATTTTTTGTGTGTTTTTTTTGTTTGTTTGTTTTTTGCTTTTTGCCGGTCCCACAGATTTTGATAACTTGTGACCCTATTGTCATTTAATTCCAAGAATCTTTGATTTCCATCTTCTTTTTATCCTTCTCCTTGATTTCTTTATCTACTTCTTGACCTATATCATTCAGCAGTATTTTGTTTCATTTTCATCACTTTGTGTAAGGATGAGAGGTTCTGTAGGAATTGATTTCTAATTTTATTCCACTGTGGTCTAAGAAGATACATGGTGGCTCAGCACCTGTGGCTCAACAGGCTAAGGCACCAGCCACGTACACCTGAGCTGGCAGGTTCGAATCCAGCCCGGGCCCACCAAACAACAATGACGGCTGCAACCAAAAAATGGCCGGGCGTTGTGGCGGGCGCCTGTAGTTCCAGCTACTTGGGAGGCAGAGGCAGGAGACTCACTTGAGTCCAGGAATTGGAGGTTGCTGTGAGCTGTGATGCCACAGCACTCTATCCAGGGTGAAAGCTTGAGGCTCTGTCTCAAAAAAAAAAAAAAAAAGAACATACATGGAATAATTTCTTTTTTTTTTTTAATTTGTTGAGACATGTTTTGGGACCTAGGATGTGATCAATATTAGACAATGATCCATGACCTGATGAGAAGTATATTCAGTAGTACTGGGGTGGAATGTTCTATGAATGTCTATTAGGCCTATTTTGTTTTTTTAAAGTTGTGTTTAAGTCTGATGTTTCTGTTTATTTTCTGCTTAGATGATCTGTCTGTTTCTGTCAGTGGGAGCTATATTGTCTGGCCATTATGGTGTTGTTGCTTATCATTTTGTTTAGATCAAGTAATATTTGCTTTATAAATCTGGGTGCACCTGTGTTGGGTATATAAATGTTTAGGATTGATATGTCTTGTTGAATTGTTCCCTTGACCAATATATAATGACTGTCTTTATCTTTGTTTACTTTTATTGCTTTGTAGTTAATGGTATTTGCAATGAAAATTGCTTGCTACTCTGGTTTTCTTTTGGTTTCCATTTTCAAGGAGCACTTTCTATACCTTCATCTTGAGTCTGGACATGTACTTGTGGGTAAGATGTGTTTCCTGAAGACAACAGATATTTGGATGGTATTATTTTATCCATTCACCCAGCCTATGTCTCTGCTCAGTTTTTTTTTTTTTTTTCTGAGACAGAGGCTCGCTATTGTTGCCCTTGGTAGAGTGCGGTGGCGTCACAGCTCACAGCAACCTCAAACTCTTGGGCTTACGTGATTCTCTTCCCTCAGCCTCCCAACTAACTGGGACTCTAGATGCTCACCAGAATGCCTGGATACTTTTTTTTTTTTTTTTTTTTTTGAGACAGAGCCTCAAGCTGTCGCCTTGGGTAGAGTGCTGTGGCATCACAGCTCACAGCAACCTCCAACTCCTGGGCTGAAGCGATTTTCCTGCCTTCACCTCCCAAGTAGCTGTGATTACAGGCACCCACCATAATACCCGGCTATTTTTTGGTTGCAGCTGTCATTGTTCGGCAGGTTGGGCTGTATTCGAACCCACCAGCTCAAGTGTATGTGGCTTGGTGCCTTAGCTGCTTGAGCCACAGGCACTGAGCCTCTGCCAGTTATTGTTAATCCTTTTTAAACCTTATATATGCAGGGACCACCATCCTACTTTTTCAATGTATACACTTTCCTTATCTGGAATTTCATAAAAATACATTCATACAATCTCTGGTTTTCTTTGAGTAGCTTCTTTCACTTAGGATAATGTTTTCATGGTTCATGCATGCCTGTGTCATCAATCAATACTTCATTCCTTCTAATTTCCAGTTAAGATTGCATTGTATGGGCGGCACTTGTGGCTCAGTGAGTAGGGCACCGGCCCCCTATACCTAGGGTGGCGTTTTCGAACCCGGCCCTGGCCAAACTGCAACAACAACAACAAAAAGCCAGGCATTGTGGCAGGTATCTTTAGTCCCTGCTACTCCAGAGGCTGAGGCATAAGAATTGCCTAAGCCCAAGAGCTGGAGGTTGCTGTGAACTGTGACGCCACAGCACTTTACCCAGGCTGACAAAGTGAGACTCTGTCTCTAAAAAAAAAAAACAAAAATTCCATTGTATGGATATGCCACAATATGTATATCTAGTTACTCATAGGAAGGCATTTTGCTTGTTTGTAGTTTTGGGTTATTATGAATAATGCTGCTGTGAACATTTTCCCACTGTTTCACAATACACATCTGTGTTGGTGGGCAGCATCCCAGGCCATCCTTTCATGTATGTTTTTCTGCCTTCTGTGGCACTTTCCAGGTACTATTCTGACTTACTGCAAACCGTGTAACTCAGGACTCTAAAAATTCCCCGAAGTCGGATGAAAAATGACCACGCTTAAAGTGAGTAAGACTTTGCCCTGTCTTGCTGTTAAAAATCTGATCTCACAGGCGGCGCCTGTGGCTCATTGAGTAGGGCGACAGCCCCATATACCAAAGGTAGCGGGTTCAAACCCGGCCTTGGCTGAACTGCAAAACAGAAAAATAGCCTGGCATTGTGGTGGGTGCCTGTAGTCTCAGCTACTCGGGAGGCTGAGGCAAGAGAATCGCCTGAGCCTAGGAGTTGGAGGTTGCTGTGAGCTGTGTGTGATGCCACGGCATTCTACTGAGGGCGATAAAATGAGACTCTGTCTCTACCAAAAAAAAAATCTGATCTCACTACTCAGATTGTCACATATTTTTCTGTGTCTTGGGAAGACTCAAAGAGAATAATAGGCATTTGAGGCCCTGTTATTTTTAGTTCTTGTTTTCCTATATTAATTTTTTTATGAAGTAGGAAAAATATTAAGAATGGGTAATTCTTTTATTTTACTAATTCCCTGCTCACAAATTAGCTGCTTTTCTTCTTCTTGTACCACATTCTATTCCTTGTGTACATATATAATTATTTCTGCTGATGATATTCTTCTACGTTGTACTCTTTTTTTTTTTTAGTATTATATAACATTCGTTTTTATGGTTGTATTCTTTTTAACTATTTTCTCCTCAGAGGCAGTAGGAACTGAACACTGAAAGAGTGCTTTTGCCCCGTGCCACTTTGTCTGGTTTGTAGATAGAATATCCACATATGGTACAACACAACAGGCTGTAACTGCTACTTCACACAGTATTGGTAGAGGTTTATACATAGGAGAACTAGACTGTAATTCTCTCATGCTTGAGGCATGCCTCCTTTATATGTTATTTACTTATCTTTTCTTCTTTATTTGTGTTTTAAGGAGTTTAACTGAAGAAGTAACTTTCATTTAAAATGTCCAGTAATACTAAAAGATTTGCCACTCACTTGTGTTCTATTATTACATGAATTCCTCCAAGCAGTTGGGTGAGGCAGTTCTCATCCTTGTCTTCCTTTTAAACATGAGAATTATGAGAAACTTGGTCAGGCTCAGGCAGAAAACCAAGTGTCAGGAATGTTAGTCATTCTGTTCAAATAAAAGAGAGATAAGAAGAAAGACAGAGATTTCTCCACTGAGCAGCTTGTACCCTCACCTGGAGTTCCTTGAGCAATAATAGCCACAAATGGCCCAGTTCTTTTCTGTCCACACTTCGCTTCCTGACATGGCACTGCCTCAGGTATACTCAGAGTTTCACATGCCCGAGGCCAGCAATGACCACAGTCATTATAGAAAATTTTTAAATTCCTTATTGCAAAATATGCCTTACAAAATGTTACCAGAAAATATCACAACCTGGCAGCAAAAATATTTACCATTTCTATATCTAAAATAAGAATCCTATGTACAGAATAGAGAATAGAGAACAGAAATCAAAGGAATATGGATGGTAGACATTAACTGGCAAGTTTTATAAGGAAAAATAGAGATGGCCAATATTTGGAAAGATGATGGTATTATTTATAAACAAATAAATGAGAATAATAAAACATTTTTTGGCAGCACCTGTAGCTCAGTGGATAGGGTGCCAGCCACATACACCAAGGCTGGTGGGTTCAAACCCAGCCCAGGCCAACTAAAACAATGACAACTAAAAAAAGAAAACAGGGCAGCATCTGTGGCTCAAGGAGTAGGGCGCCAGCTCCAAATGCCAAGAGTGGCAGGTTCAAATCAGGCCCGGGCCGAAAACTGCAAAAAAAAAAAAAAAAAAAGAAAGAAAGAAAGAAAACAATGACAACTGCAAGAACAACAAAAAATAGCCAGGTGTTGTGGCAGGCGCCAGCTTGAGACTCTTGTCTCCAAAATAAATAAATAAATAAAACAAATTTTTCTTTCCAATCAGAGTACCAAGTCATGGAAAATTGATAACTTGCTCTTGGCTGTAGAAAGATAAATCAGGGAACATTCACCCTTTTGGAGATTACAGACTATGGGGAAAAATTGAGAAGATATGACGTTATATGATCATAATTTAAACATGCTTGTTTTTGACATTTTAATTTTTGTTTGAAAATGTTTCATTTTTTTAACTTTTTTTTCATTTTTTTAGAGACAGAGTCTTACTTTGTCACCCTCAGTACAGTGCCATGGCGTCACAGCTCACAGCAACATCCAGCTCTTGGGCTTAAACGATTCTATTGCCTCAGCCTTCCCAGTAGCCAGGTCTACAGGTGCATGCCACATCACCCAGCTATATTTTTGTTGCAGTTTAGCTGGAACTGGGCTCGAACCCGCCACCCTCGGTGTATGGGGCTGGTGCCCTACTCACTGAGCCACAGATGCTGGCCTGTTTTTTATTTATTTATTTTTCTTTTTATTTTTTTTGAGTCAGAGTCTCAAGCTGTCACCCTGGGTAGGGTGCTGGGACGTCACAGCTCACAGCAACCTCAAACTCTTGGGCTTAAGCTATTCTCTTGCCTCTGCCTCCCAAGTAGTTGGGACTACAGGTGCCTGCCACAATGCCCAGCTGTTTTTTAGTTGTAGTTGTCATTGTTTGGCAGGCCCAGACTGGATTCGAACCCACAGCTCCAGTGTATGTGGCTGACGCCCTAGTCTCTGAGCTATGGGCATTGAGCCTAAAAATATTTTAAATAATCAAAGTGTAAAATAAATTCTACATACAATTTTCTCTATAGGATTGGTATTATTGAACAATACGTAAAAGTATTATTTAAAATGGGTAAAAGAAGATAATTAATGCCAGGTGCAGTGGCTGATACCCGCACTCCTAACACTCTGGGAGAGGAAGACAGATTGCTGGAAGTCACACATTTGAGACCAGCCTGAGCAAGAAACTTTTAGACCCTGTCTCTAAAAAGTATCCAGACATTGTGGCAGGTACCTGTAGTTGCAGATACTCAGGAGGCTGAGATGCAAAGATCACCTGAGCCCAGCAGTTGGAGGTTGCTGTGAGCTATGATGCCATGACTCTGTCATGGAGAGAGAGAGAATAATAAAAATAGATAATCAATTCTTTGAAATACTGTACAGATATGAAATGAGATGGAATAGATAACAATGATAATAATAACTTTTTTAAAACTACTGGTGATTAAGTATTTAATCTGTACCACACATTATCCTGATGCTCTGTATAGTCCCTTGTTTAATTGCCAAAAAACATTGTCATATGAGAATCATTGGACAGAGTGGAAAATAATGCATTTAGGCCACCTTGTCAAAGATGACATGTTTTGGAGCTGACAGAGACTTGGCATGGGCTTTAAAGCCTGGCAGCTCTAGATCATGGCATTGAATGATGCAAGGAATATATATAGCTTGAGAATACAGAAGATGTAGTGTATAGCTGCCCCACACAAGTTGCCACAGGCTTTTAAGTTTGGCAGGTATTAGTAAAAAGTAATAGTCTCTGGGTTTTGAGCACTAGAGAAGAGGACAGTGGGCATTATCAAACAATGTTGCCACTCGATTATTAAATGCTGCTGGAACACCAAGCAAGATTCATTAAAAACTACTATATATAGCCCAAGATGCAGCATTTAGAGTTCTGGAGGGTTACTTACAAGTAGGCTTCAGTGAGTACACAAAGTAGAAATGCAGGATTTCTCTGTCATCATTGCTCTTCTGGGGGCAGTATATGTCAGGAAAATCAGTATGTCATTATCAGGACTAACACAGAATGAGTGGGAAATCTATAAGTTGACCTATATCTTTCAACATCTAGAACAACCTCCCACTTCAGTGCCATCTCCTCTCTCAGTCATCATTGGTTGAAGTTATATATGTTGGATGTTGTAGGAGTCAGTGACATTCAAGGATGTGGCTGTGGTCTTCACAAAGGAGGAGCTGGGGCTGCTGGACTCTGCCCAGAGGAAGTTATACCGAAATGTGATGCTGGAGAACTTTAGAAACCTGCTGTCAGTGGGTGAGGAGAGCCACTCTCTGTAATGAAATTTCAGGCTACAGGAGTGACTTTGTATCTTATGATGTTCCAATATGAGTATGCAGTGGGAACCTAAATTTTCAGTAACTTACCTAGGATGTATTGGGATTAAACATATGACTTTGCATGTTCACAGGGCATGAACCATTCCACCAAGATGCTTTCCACTTCATAAAAGAAGAAAAGTTTTGGACGATGAAGATGGCAATCCATAGAAAAGAGAATTCAGGTATGAACCAAACAATTGTGTATCTTTATAGGTGACTCTCCCCTGTGTTTCCTTCTGCCCATGTCCACTTCTGTCACCCTGGTCTAAATTACCAAACCTCTTCCCTGAATTATTATTCCTGTTGACTGCCCTGCTCCCACCTTTCCCATCTTGGCATCTGTTCTCCTCATAGCAACCAAGTGATTTTTTGGACATATAACTCAAATTGCCATTCACTTCATAAGGATACACAACATAAACTAAAATACACAAAGTATTGATGATGTTGCTGGTTCTCCTTAAAGTTCCTTTTGAGTCATATTTCATTATGTACATAACTTATAAGGCAAAAGATTTACCATGCTAGGTTTTATTTCTACCATGTATTTAACATAGGAAACTTGATATAGTTCTGAATTGGATGGTACAAAGAGACCATAGTGCCCTCAGAAAACACAATCTGAACATATCTTGTATTCATAAAAGTTTCATGTCTAAGTGAAAATTGTGTTATTACTGAACAAAGGCTTCACTTGTCCATATCTCTTAATTCTATGTTCTGATAGGAGGCCAAATCCAAAGTACGGTGGAGACACTTCCAGAAACAGAATTGCATGAAGAGTTGTCCTGCCAGCAAATGTTGGAACAAATTGCAAGTGACTTAACCAGGTCTCAAGACTCCACACTTAGTAGCTCTCAGTTCAACAAACAAGGTGATGTGCCCTGCCAGGTTGAGACAGGGCTATCTGTTAGTCACATAGGACAGAAACCTTACCTGGGTCATGAGCATAAACAGTCCTTCAGTGATTTCTCAATTTGTGATCTTCATCAACAGTCACACTCACGAGAGAAGTCTTATACCTGTAATGAGTGTGGAAAAAGCTTCTGTTATAACTCAGCTCTTCATATTCATCAGAGAATCCACATGGGAGAAAAACTTTATAAGTGTGATGTGTGTGGTAAGGAATTCAGTCAGAGTTCACACCTGCAAAGTCATCAGAGGGTTCACACTGGAGAGAAACCATTCAAATGTGAGCAGTGTGGGAAAGGCTTCAGTCGTAGATCAGGACTTTATGTTCATCGCAAATTACACACAGGAGAGAAACCTTATAATTGTGAGGAATGTGGGAAGGCCTTCATTCATGATTCACAGCTACAGGAACATCAAAGAATCCATACTGGGGAGAAACCATTCAAATGTGATATATGTTATAAGAGTTTCCGTAGTAGATCAAATCTTAACAGGCATTCTATTGTTCACATGCAAGAGAAACCATTCCGGTGTGATACATGTGGCAAGAGCTTCAGTCAGAGGTCAGCACTTAATAATCATTGCCTGGTCCACACTGGAGAGAAACTGTACAGATGTGAAGTGTGTGGAAACAGCTTCATTAGTAGGCAAGATCTTTATAGGCATCAGATGGACCACACAGGGCACAAACCATATCATTGTAAAGAATGTGGGAAGAGTTTCAGATGGGCTTCTGGTCTTTCAAGACATCAGCGTATTCACAGTGGAGAAACACCTTTCAAATGTGAAGAATGTGGAAGGGGATTTTATACAAATGCAGAGCGCTGTTCCCATCAGAGAGTCCACAGTGGAGAAAAGCCATACAAATGTGAAGAGTGTGGAAAGAGTTACAAAAGGAGGTTGTATCTTGACTTTCATCAGAGGGTCCACAGAGGAGAAAAACTCTATAAATGTAAGGAATGTGGAAAGACCTTTGGCTGGGCCTCATGTCTTTTGAATCATCAGAGAATCCACAGTGGAGAAAAACCATTCAAATGTGAACAGTGTGGGAAAAGATTTACTCAGAATTCACAACTTTATACTCATCGTAGGGTCCACAGTGGAGAAAAACCATTCCAATGTGAAGAATGTGGAAAAAGATTTACTCAGAATTCACAGCTCTATTCCCACCGCCGAGTCCACAGTGGAGTAAAGCCATACAAGTGTGAGCAGTGTGGGAAGGGCTACAACCGAAAATTTAATCTTGACATGCACCAGAGGATCCACACAGGGGAGAGACCTTATAATTGTAAGGAATGTGGCAAGAGCTTTAGCCGGGCCTCAAGTATTTTGAATCATAAGAGAATCCATAGTGGAGAAAAACCATTCAAATGCGAAGAGTGTGGGAAGAGATTTACTGAGCGTTCAAAACTTCATTCCCATCAGAGAGTTCACACTGGAGAAAAGCCCTACAAATGTGAGGAGTGTGGAAAGTGCTTCAGGTGGGCCTCAACTCACCTAACCCATCAGAGACTACACAGCACAGAAAAACCATTCAAATGTGAGGACTGTGGGAAAAGCTTTGTACACAGTTTATACCTTAAAGACCAACAAGGAGACCACAGCAGAGAAAAACCATACAAATGTGAGGCTTGTGTGAAGGGCTACAAGAGGCGCTTGAATCTTGATATGCTTTTATCATTATTTTTAAATGACACATAATGATACATATTTATGGAACATGTAATTTGATACATATATCCCTGTGTAATGATTAATGAACATATTTATGACCTCATTTATTATTTCTTTGTGTTGGAAACCTTCAAAATCTGCAGTTCTTGCTGTTTGCAAATAAACGCTAAATTGTTGTTGATTACAGTCACTTTGTTGTGCTGTAGAACACTAGAGTGTGTTACTTCTATTATACTTTATGTATGTGTTAACAGATCCATAGCTGTTCCCTGCATCCTTCCCTGTGTCTAGTCGCCACTATTCTATTCTCCACTTTTATGAGATCAACTTTGTCGGCTTCCATTTGTGAGTGAGAATGTGTATTCATCTAGCTGACTAGGTGACAGGCACCCTGGGGTGGGGATGGGGGGTCCATTTTCACAACATCTGAAAAGAGCCTAACAGAAAGAAAGGAAGTGTAAATCTTTTTCTATACATTAGCCAGAAATTGCCTTTTTTTTTTTTTTTTTTTTGTAGAGACAGAGTCTCACTTTATCACCCTTGGTAGAGTGCCGTGGCGTGGCGTCACACAGACACAGAAACCTCCAACTCCTGGGCTTAAGCAATTCTCTTGCTTCAGCCTCCCAAGTAGCTGGGACTACAGGCGCCCGCCCCAACACCCAGCTATTTTTCTGTTTTGCAGTTCCACTGAGGCTGGGTTTGAACCTGCCACCTTTGGTATATGGGGCTGGTGCCTTACTCGATGAGCCACAGGCGCCGCCCCAGAAATTGCCTTTTACAATTAGCTTTTTTACAGTCGTGGAGAGTTCCTAAACAGAGAGGGATGGGTAGTTGTGCAAGCTGCAGTCCTCAGTTCTGGCCCAAAATTATACCTGAAGGCAGATGTCGTAAACCAGCACGGCAAAGGGGAGCAAACCAGAGTGGAATTGGTGGGGAATGAAGAAAATACACCATAAGAGAAAACATGGAAACAAAGGATGGGATTGGGAGGGCAGCCAGTACCAAAACACAAAATCAGCTTTATTTATAGTATTTGTACAGGCTTCTCTACAGGGAAGTAGCATAAACAAAAGACATATCTTTGGTCTTACAATATGATTGGAAACTGTAAATGACTCGAATACAGACAAATCATCTTGTCAATGGTTTCTACTCAACTTCATTAACATATGACAAGAATTAAGAAGGGAGAGGTTGCGAGGATCTCTGCATAGTTAACAAAACAAAGGAAGAAGGCTGTGCCTGTGGCTCAGAGGAGTAGGGCACTGGCCCCATATGCGGAAGGTGGCAGGTTCAAACCCAGCCCCGGCCAAAAACTGCAAAGAAAAAAAAAAAAGGGAAGAACTTTGTGACTTAGTGGTTTCTACTCTGTTTGCATATGACAGGGAGAAAGAAGGGAGAGATTCAAGGAACTCTGCATAGTTAGACAAAGAGCTACGTGATTTCTGGCAGAGGGACCATGAAGAAAGGAATTTGGCTGTTTTGGGAACGGAGGAGAGGCAGTTGGGGGTTCATTCTCTGAATGTTCCCCAGGCTGTGAGGACCCTGCCGTCTCATAGCCCACTCTCCACAGGCAGAATCGATGACAAGATCACAATCATCAGTGACAGACTTGTCTACTGCTTCTGTTATGGTCCTGTGCTAAGAAGAGGAGCCATTTTGCAGCAATTTCACAGTACCATGTCGATTTGGCTATAACCATAAATCATCTTCATCCCCTTTACAGCTTCTAAATAAAAAGACAGAGTACCTGATTCTCTCTGCCAACATTATGTTCCTCTTCTTCACTTCCATATTTGTTAAGTAATTGCCTCAGAAAAGCCCCACCTTCTAAGCACAGGCCCCACCTTTGCTCTAGTTGCTTATTTCTCAAAACAGATCACACTGTTCGAGGTTAGGCCCCTGGTCTCAAGGCATTAGCAGTTGCAGTTACTCTAATACAAGAATAAAAGAAACTGACTTTTGGTTCCCCTACTACTATCTTATCCCTCTTTTCTCTAATCTTTTAACATAAAAAAAATGGCACCATGCCATATTCTTAACCTTCAAACCTCTCTCTTATCTAACCCATCATTATCTTTTAGGACATATCCCACACTAAATCCTACATCCCTCTTCCCTACTCACTCTATGTCATCACCCACTCATGATTACCTTAAAACACTAAACACTCTTCCCGCTTGCCTCTCCAACACACAAGAAAGACTGTGCAGCACATACAGGTACTCTCCAACACTCATCTCCTGACACCTCCTCTCACCTCCTACTTATTTCTGCTCCTATTACTGCTACAGTAAAGAAAACAAATCAACCTCCCACTCGGTGACCTCCTCATCTATCTTAAACAAGTTGTTTCACCCCAACTCTCAAACTTTACTACAATTCCTCAAAACTTTCTTTCCTCTCTCAAAAATAAATTCAAAGTTTCTGAATCAACTTACATCATCATATAAAATCTACCAACATTCCAACCCACAAAGTCTCGCCTCCCACACTTTCCAACTTACCAGGCTAAAAAAACTTCTTCCTAAAACAGACTGACAACTTAATTTCTTTTTTTTTTTTTTTTAGACAGAACCTCAAGCTGTCACCCTGGATAGAGTGCTGTGGCATCACAGCTCACAGCAACCTCCAATTCCTGGGCTCAAGCGAGTCTCTTGCCTCCGCCTCCCAAGTAGCTGGGACTACAGGCGCCCGCCACAACGCCCGGCCATTTTTAGGTTGCAGCTGTCATTGTTGCTTGGCGGGCCCGGGCTGGATTCGAACCCGCCAGCTCAGGTGTACATGGCTGGCGCCTTAGCCCGTTGAGCCACAGGCACCGAGCCGACTCGGCAGTTCTAAAGGAGGAATAATTTGCGTTTTCACAGCATAAAGAATTCACTAGCCTAGTCTATGGAGAATACAGGTAAGAAGATTGATTTCAAGTTTGAATATCATAATTACTAGGGACTTTGGCAAACTAGAAACTTGTTCAGGGGAGGGAGAAAAACCATGGGGCTACGTAGAGACTGTTCCTTGCTTACCCAGTATCTCTTCTTCTTTTCTTTCAGTATAACTGTTTTATTGGGGGGTACATCACTGAGCCCAGTGGTAAAATGTCATTTCCTAGTAGCTGTGAATAGAAGTCTTTGGGCAGGTCTTCCAGGAAAGCTCCTTAAAGGAGGTAGACTCATCTGGGAAGCCTCAGAAGGAGCTCTTGCCCCGTCCTCCTTTCTTCTGCCTGGGGTGTAGATGTGATTTCCAGAGTTGCAGTGATCATCATTTGGTGGTTAGATGATGGTTTGCCTTGACACCGTGGGGTAAGAGTGGCAGAGTGAAGAGACAGAATGAACAGGAATCTTGGTAACTATAGAGCTGCCAATCTATTCTGAACTATTTTCCTACTGACCTTTGAGAAAAGAATGGACCTCTTTTTTTCTATAAACCACGATATTCACGTGCAACTGAATCGAATCCTAACTGATGCAGAGCGCTATTCCATTGACTAAATTAAAACTATTCCTGAGGCTAGCCTTAGCAACCTCTTCTTTGTAGTTGGAGAAGAGGTTGTGACCCCAGCTGGTTTTTCCACATAAAGGAGAGATTTTCTGACAGAAGTTTTTTTTTTTTTTTTTTTTTTAGATACAGATTCTCACATTATAGCCCTCTGTAGAGTGCCGTGGCGTCACACGGCTCACAGCAACCTCCAACTCCTGGGCTTAGGCGATTCTCTTGCCTCAGCCTCCTGAGTAGCTGGGACTACAGGAGCCCGCCACAATGCCCGGCTATTTTTTTGTTTTGC